>NW_017547246.1:1174382-1197410 GCF_001854935.1 Bemisia tabaci
GGGGGGGGGGGGAGCTTAAAAACCGTAATTACAGGTTGGAGTATTGGTCGATCCATTCACGGGTTTTTCGATCGACTCACGGGTTTGTCGATCGACTCACGGGTTTGTCGATCGATTCACGGGTTTGTCAATCGATTCACGGTTGTCGATCGATTCATGTCGATCGAATCGACACCGGTTTTTTAATAATTTGTCGATCGAATCGGTGTCGATCGATTCACGTTTTCATTTTTCGATCGATTCATGTCGATCATACATACCCTCTCGTTACACGCACACTTCCTTTCATGCCCTTTTTTTTCTAACTGAAAAATTCGTCTTCAGCTGCGTCTGCGGCAATTGTTGTTACGAATATGTTGTGCGTGCTGGTTTCAGGTCATTACATACACGAATCTCTGAAGGCGTTTTATGTGCGAGAGCAATTCGCCTTCAGCTGCGTCTGCAGCAATTGTTGTTACGAATATGTTGTGCGTGTTGGTTTCAGGTCATTACATACTCGACTCTCTGAAGGCGTTTTATGCGCGCAAGTGGCGTAACCTGTTGGAGAACTGGCGAATTGCTCTCGCACACAAAACGCCTTCAAAGAGTCGAGTATGTAACTACCTGAAACCAGCACGCACCGCATACTCGTAACAACAATTGCCGCAGACGCAGCAGAGGGCGAATTTTTCGGTTAAAAAAAAGACATGAAGAGTATAAGAAAATTAGATGAAGATTAAGTTGTCCTTCATTCTAGTATATGCGAACTGCCTGACAGGAAACTCACCCAATATAAAATGGTGGTCCAGCCTTCCATTGTGATACATTGAAAGACGGTGAGCATGGCGAAGCCGATATTGTCGAAGGATGTTATTCCGAAGTTGGGTCCTTCCCATTCTTCAAGGCACGTTGAGATACTTGCGTTGCATAAGTATGCACCCGGTGGAACTTTACTCTGATCGAAGTCGGAGTCGGCGTTACAAGGAGTCGGTGCCTCTCCGTCCGGAACTATTTTCTTTCGATCTGACAGACTGAAAACAAAGGAGTAGATGTGTCGCAGGCAAATAGTGAAATCAGGCATTTTGTCAAATGCCTAGGCCTGGCAGATAGTCAAATTTTGACGGTCCACAAAATTTTGTGTATTTATGGCGAAGAGCTCACGATTTTTCACTATTTTTGGAAAAATAACACATCAAACCTACGAACTCTAATTGTCTTTTCCTCTTCAATTGCCTCTCTTATTTTTAAATGTTGAAATTCCGAAAATTCTGTATTTTACGACATGCTGAAAATTTCAAGATCAGTGTGACTCTTCAGGAGCTAAAAATTGTTTAAAATACTAGTGTGTGTGTGCAAATTTTTATTGAAAATTTTTTCTTGCAGGAGCAAAGAATTATTTTGTTTGAAATTAGGAAAAGAATTAGAATTTCGCTCTAAGTTAGAATATTTGACTATTTGCCTAGGCATTTGACAAAATGCCTGATTTTACTATTTGCCTGCGACAGATGCAAATCAATAGTAGCCTCATTCGCAAGTACAAGTACAAGTTTTAAAAAGTACAGTTTTCATAAAGGGTTCCGACATATTTGGACGTATTTATGCTAAAAGGAACTATGTGCATAGGGCATGCGTGGAACATAGTTCTTTTTAGCATAAATACGTGTATTTCAGCCATAGAGTACATAGAACCGTAATGTAAGTGGGACAGCTGGCGCCATGTTCTGCTCGACGAGTTCCGAGCCCGGTGTGCGGGGTCATTTTTTCGATACATATTCGATCCAAAATGGCGGTGCGGAATATGGCCGGGTCCCCGTGTATCGCAAAGAATCGATTATGTATCGAAAAAGGGACCCGGCACCGCACAGGAATCTCAGAATTCGAGACTTGGAAAATGCTTAAAAGTGGCACCAGCTCTCCCACTTGCATTACGACTCTATGTACCCTATGGTTTCAGCCTACCAAATAAATCCATCCGTCTGCGAGGGAAAGGGATCTCAATTCATGGAGGCAAGTCTTTCATGAGAGCGATTTGAAAAGTGGGGAAAATTGAAATTCGTGTTCTTCACACTGTTGTGTATAAAAATGAAGGATTAATGATAAATTCAGCCTCAAGTCAGGCGAGGGCTTGAAATTGCATTATGTCTTTACCTCTAAAAACAAAACGAACAAATATTTATCTATTGAATAATGGACAGAAAATACTGAGTATCATTTTTATCCTCAATTATGTGGCATGATGGAATAGCTTTTACTTCATATACCTTCTATAAAAGTTTTTTTCTCTTCAATGTTACACACAAAAAATTACTTCTGTTCACAGGACTCCTGCACTTTTTTCTTTTAGTTACCTACAAAGTTTCTGTAATGAGAACGGGGTACTTCGTGAAGTTCTGTTCTCAACAGGTACAGTCTGTTAGCATAAAAAAGAAAGTGCAGCGGGCCGATTATTGAAAGTTTAAAGCAACCCGATAAGACATCGAATTGCGATATATTGCATGGTTAAGGTAGGGCTATCTCTTGTCATGTTGGGCCGACATAGTTTCAATAATCAGGCCGCAGGAGCCCTCTGAGCAGAGAGTCTTGACATCAGCACCAACTACTTTTTTGCGTGTATGTATAGGATAAGGTTGGTAATGTTTGTTTCTACTGATGGTGAAAAGGATTTGTTTTTGTTATTTCAATATTAAATCTTTAACTTACTTTCGAACAAAATCAACATGTAATTATACATGACAAATAATGAATATGTTCCTTACCTGTAACACGTTTTATGAAGGCCACCTGAGTAAAATTCTAAACCTATGATGGCAAAAATAACTATGGCAAATAAGACTAGCAAACCAATTTGCAGCAGTGGTGCCATAGCCTTGATTATTGACTTCAGCACAACCTGCAAACCTGGAGAAACATTAATTTTCATTAATTGAAGCAGTTTAATTTTTACGAAAGTTTGATCATTAATAGTATCCAAATTTTATTTTATAAACTCATCAATGCGACTGGTAACTTTTGACGGTTACATGTATGTCCGTTTCGAATACATACGGCATCCAAAATTTCTGAGTTTCCATGCAAGTGAACTTCTATTGTTGTTTGAAAGTAAATCTTAGCTATGAGCACTGATTCAATCGTTTAAAACTTTTTCTAGTTCAATGATAAGTCAGAAGGAATAAAATTAGTACTAAAAAAAAATATTCATTTTCATGTTAATGTTTCGGAAATCGCTATCTAGATTGCTGCGTGTTAAAACATTCGTTCTTATTTCAGTTTTCCGGAGGGAGCAATGGAAAACATTTGGTTTTACATAGATTGGTTTTCTGCATAAAAAATTAAGTACCACTCGAACGCAACTTTGCAAACCATCAAAATACGTGGTTTATAAGCTTAGCCATCAAATCGTTTTCAGTAGTACTAAGCTTAAGAATTTGATAAAAAAAGATTGGAGCCACTTTTTTGATTGACTCCTTCAAAGGATGCAACTTTTATGGTTAAAAGGAAAACTACCGTAGTTACAGGAAATTATTTTATACTGATAATGTGACAAACTAATACGGACCAATTTTCAGTAAAACTAATTCAATACAATGCATTAACATTGTAATGGAACGGAACATCCATTACCTACAAAGTACGTCTAATTTCTTTTTGCTCGCAGGAAATAATGGAGCAAAAGGGGGTAAAGAGAACTAACTGGACTTGACAAATATCAGACTCACATTTTTTTTTTTTTTTTTTTTTTTTAATTTTTTTTAGTACGATAGTATTTATTATTTACGAGTGGAATTGAAGAATTGAAACCCGCAGAGGATTAAAACGCAAACCAGCCATAGACCTAAATTAAAAGATTTGGGTGTCAAATCATTTTCTGGTCACAACAATGAAGGTTCGTAAATCTCAAACTTTACAGTGTTTTTGCTCTTTGTAACAATTCTTTACTTTTTTCCGACCCCTCAAAATTACTTGAAGCAAAATTATGGACAATTCACTTGTTGTTCGTAGAGAATCTCTTCAATTCCCAATTTCATTTGGGTCTATCTCCTCGTGTATCTCAAAGAGATACGTGTATTCCGCATCTCATTATTTTCGTTCTTACGACTGTACTAAAAAGGGATAGCTGAATTTTGTAGATTGACGTTTCACCTACTTTTGCAGCCCTCTGATACATGTTCTTATAGAGTGACTTACTTCAAAGATCTCTAGCTTAATATTTAAAAGTCATTGCAATAATAAGTTGAAAAAGTGCTCGCGTCTTACTTGGAATGCCAGAGACCAGTTTGAGGGGCCTCAGAACCCGAATAGCTCTTAAAGTTCTTAAGTCCATGTCTAATGATTTGGTTGGGATAAGGGTGATGAACCTGCGACAAAGATTTACAATTGCTAAACTACCTACTTGAAATGTGCAGCTAAAGAACAAGATAAATTACTACAAACTAAGACTTACAAACTAATCATACCTTTGGGCAAAGTCAAAACTAGGAGGAACGAGTTAAATTTTTTCTTTGATGCATTTTAAAATCGAATTTGAGAGTCAAAAAGAGGTGTCATTTAGGAGCCAAAAAGTTGGAAGCTAAATCGAATACTGAATTTGGCGCATTAGGAAATGCTACTTAATGTAAGTCCCATGAGGCGACCCTTAAGTGATGATGATTTAAAAACGAAGCTAATAATCAGATATTGGTAACCCACCCATAATTGAATGATGTAGCCCATAAACTGGTTAAATTGTCCGCGTCTTAAAAAAAGTTTAAATCGGTAATTTTTCGTGAAGTGTCAAATTATTATTTGTGAAAAAGAATCTCGTATCCAACCAATTTTTCCCTTTTTTATGTCCGAAAATAATCATGGAAATGCAATTGAACAAGTTCATGCATACAGGAGAGCTTTACTTTTATAAATGGACGTAGCTTCGACTTTGCTTAAAGAACTATGATCAACTACATTAAGTGAAAATCAATCGCAAAGATAAGGCCCCTGATAAATCTGAAAATCAATCAGATCTTAACTCATCAATTGATTAAATTGAACGAAATTAATGTAAGGAGATACATTCATTCGTTCAAGGTAACAATTTTATTCATCCTTCATTGAAACCAAAATATTGGCGCAATAACAACATCAAAAATAAAAATTTTAAGACTTCAAACTAAACCTTCGTATTTTAATTCACACAGTTGGTATAGTCCAATATATGCAATCAAAAAGAAAAATGCGGTCTGCTTTGATCTTCATGTGTGACCGTCCACCAGAAAAATAGCATAGATCCAAGAAAATCTTTTAAATAGAGCGATTATTGTCGAGTTAAGTTAAAAAATCTGGCTCTCAGATTTCGATTGAAAATTCTCGCAAATTTCCTAAAGAATGATTTGTTAGTAGTTTTGATCAATGTTGTGCCTTCAATACGGCCTATTAGAATTTTAAATATAAATTCCTCAAAACTAAGTTTGATGAACTGCAATACTAAAAAAACCACAGTTCTTAGTTGGTTTCAGATTTTTAAGGATTTTTCCACTTAGTGTTCGTTAGGTATTTCTCTGGGCTATGGTATCAACAGCTCAATTTTGAATTTTTATGGACACCAGTTTTTTCCCCGTAGACGTCCTTAAATTTCAGGTTAAAGATGTGTTCTTAGACCTTAAATTTTACTGAAGATTTTTGTCCGAACAAAAGAGACGCCTTTTTGTATTTTTTCTCGTGCAAATTATGTGTAGCGAAGCCCAATAACCCCCTGGCTTTGTCTAGGTGTTTACGTCAATGTTTAAGAAAATAACTACGGATGAACTCACTATTCTAAATACGGATAAATTATCAAGATTGGGGGAAACTAGAATCTTTTTTGTTCTATTGTCACATTCTAAATAATTTTTTATACACGACTAATCTATCGATACAAACAAATCGGACACTCGTGTTGAAATTTGTACTAAAAAAAGAAAAAAGGAAAAAAAAACGCATTCTCTAAAAAAACACAGTTATAGTTGGGGCAGTAAGTTGAGCTAATACAGAATACTTCCTAAGTAGAACAGTTTATAATAGATCTCAGGGCTCACTCCTTACAAAAGGTAACAAACGAAGTACTCGAAATTTTGAGAACTCTACATAAAATTTAATGCTCTATCACTACAGTTTATGGTGTAAAAATGGACGTATTTATCCGTATGGGAACTACCTGAAAATGAAATGAAAATGAAAAGCTACGTTCGTAGGATATGCGTGTATCATACTGCCGTGCTAAGGAAAAACGCCGTATGAACATTCGAGAGTTGCCAAATTTCCCCGTATGAAACATGTATTTTTAGGAAAGTTACGTATATTTTTCTTTGAAAATTTCACAGACTTTAAATCAAATTGCGAACAAAATTGTCCGACAATTTTGAAGAAAAATATTCACAATTTTCCCAATAAATTCGATTTATATTGAAGGAAATATGGCAACGCCTGAAAGTTCATACGGCGTTTTTCCTTATCACGGCAGCATAGTTCCTTGTGATACAATTCATTTCCTCATAGTCCCGTTCAGCATAAATACGTCCAAATAATAATCGAACACGATATCATATTGAAGTTACAGAGCTTTTCCAGATATCCTATAACTAAAGAAAGTAAGTAACAGTAAAATTAGAGTGAAACGTCTTATCAGAGAGTGGAACGGAGATATATTAACTTCCTATGTGTTGTTATTTTTTTTTTTTATTTCATAACGGAACGCTCATTCCGCAATTAATCGTGAAAATCATCTAAAAAAATGAACACTAGCTTCACCAAGTTAGAAAACGGATCAAACTGATTAAGAAAAAAATACACCAAGAACCTTAAAACTAACTTCGTAACTATCGCTAACTGTAAGTCAAAACAGGGTTGAAGCTAAATATGAAGGAGTCAGAACCAGAGGAACTCAATTTCATCGCAACTTTTTACCTACAGTTTCACTCGAAAACTTGGTCCTTTATCATTTGATGGGTTTATGTACCTAAACATCCAAAAATTATACGACCACTCTTTAGTAAATCAATGAATTGACTAGCGAAATTTTGCTATGTTGCAATCAAATTAAGGCACTCAAGTCCTTTCCTCCTCATATTATCTACTTTAAATTCTACTATAGTCATTAAAGTAAATAACTCACCAGTATCGAGTACTAATTTTATAGAAATGAATTAAGTATACCACGTTTCTAGGTAATTAAAACCACTAAACAATTTTGTCGAAGGATATTAAACCAATGAAACTATCGAAGACATATACGAAAATAAATATAAAAATCACAAAATTCTCTGAGCTATAACTGAACATAAGGGGAACTCTGTACTGACACTACAATGTAGTACTACAAGTACCACGGTTTAAGCGATGTCTTACTTGGTATTCTGGAAACTAATTTTAAAGGCCTCAAAACTCGGAATGACCGAAGCATCCGAAGGTCCACATCCACGTTCGATTCCGCGAACATGGTCATTGACCTGATCAAAAGTTAATTTATGTCATTTCATCAATTTTATTTCAGGGTCAAAAATGAATGCAATCATGGATACAAGATTACATTTGAACTATCCACCAACGAGGGATGATTATAAAATCCCACCCAAGACGGTTAAAAGTATTTTGAATTCATCATTAAAACGGAGAGTGTGGATGGGGGGGGGGAGGGGCATATTCTTCTTAAGGAAGCTGAAGGACCTCCTCGGATTTAACAAAAACGTCTCAAGAGCTTTCTATGGAGGGGTATAGCTTGTGTCACACAATCAAAATACTCCATCAAAATGTCAAGGTCGAGTGCTGCGATTGGTCTAAGTCATAGAATAAGCCAATCACAACACCTGACCTTGATATTTTGATGGAGAACTTTGATAGTGTGACACAGGCATATGAAAATTCAAACGTCCTAAGAGCAGTTTTTAACTGTTTTTCGGAGAAAATTTATTGTAATAGAATCTTCAATGATAGAGTGGTCTTGCAGTTTTCTCTATTTTGCTAAAATATCCGTAGAGCAGAATTAAAATTAAGATGCTTTTATCGGCCGAGAGAAACTGCGGAGGAGCCCTCTTCCCCCACCTCCAACATCTGCTGCCCGGCCTAAGAGGATGATTCTCTAATGAGGTCAATCTTCCGATATCTTTTAATGTATGAATATTAACTGGACAGTAATGATTTGTAATAATACAGTGTAAAAGAAGGAGGAACTTAATTTCCTGCCACTGGTAAAAAAAACCTCTTGGACCAATGCCGCATTGCACTGACTTAAGAGTGCAGTTTCTTGTCGCCGGATTTAAGAGTCTTGAACTCTTGTTTCAAGCGGATTTTGCATTGATTCAAGCGGATTTTACATTGATTCAAGCGGATTTTGCATTGAAACAAGAGTCCAGACTCTTAAATCCGGCTATAAGAAACTGAACTCTTGAACCAAGAGGTTTTTTTTACCAGTGCATGGAGCAGGAAAAAAGAAAAATAAAGAAAAACACGAAATATGTTAGAATCCGACAAACTGATACTTCATTAGAAAAGGCCTTTCAAAATTCTTAGGTGCAGGCCAGCAACAGATAAAAGTTATTTCATTCACCCTTATGGAACCGGCAAAATGTTTTTAACACCATGACACTGCGCCGGTAAAATAATTCAAACCCTCAACTGTAAGTTCACAATTGTCTCGAATTTATGACTCATTATTCTTAAAATTTTAAAAAAGAATTTCTCTTTCGTTTTTCAAGTTTTCATTATTTTCGCCTCCTTAAAAAAATGTCTCACCGGATTAGTGATGCGTATTTTGTCATAGGAATTAATTTACTTTCCTTTATGAAAATGTATTTTGACATTTGTTGATAACCTAAGTCAAACAAGAAATAAACGTGGTGCAATAAATGCACGAGAGAAACACATATCATGATATGTGAATCATAAATCAGTATATAAATAATAAAATTTAAATTTTTATAACAAAAATAAGAGAAATTTAACTTAAAGTGCACACTGACTGGATGAAAATGGGAAAAATTCACTCACCCAGTTACGACTACAAAAAAGTCCATAATGTTCCATATGTTTCTAAGGTAGGATCCGCGGTGAAGTACAAAACCTAAAGCTAAAATTTTCAAAGATGCTTCTACACAGAATATTCCTAAGAAGTAGGTCTCGGTAGTTTCCTGTAAATAAGAAAAAAAAACAAACAAACGATTAAGAACAATAAAACGCGGAAGACAAGGACAAAATTATTTACCTCACAAAAAACGTGAAGTGTAGGGTAACATTGGTAACATCCACCGACATGTTCTTGCTGTGTCCCTAATCTTCATGTTTTCCTAACCGTAAACCTCGCAAAAAAAGCTGAACTTCAGTAAAAGTAGCTTTGAACATCTTTCTCATATTTCATATACCTAGCTGTTTTTATCAGAATCGATTAAAATATTAAAAAAAAAAAAAAAAAATGAGAAATTCGTCCGTTTGAGTGCATTTTAAATTAAAATTTTCTCAAACGGACGAATTTCTCAATTTTTTCCTTAATATTTCAATCGAGGCTGATATAAAGTCTTAATTTCGATTTAAAATTTTTAATTCGAAGTTAAACTTTTCACTATAATTGCGAACTTCCAGGTTTTATTGACCTTGATCTCATTAGTGATGACACAGGTCTAGTTTGAAGCAACTGGTGAATTCGTTCATCGCTGCCAGATGAGACTAACCTGGCAGATTGTCTGTCTTATTCGGATAGGCAAGAGTGAAAAGAATCAACGAAATAGCTACTATATGAATAGTACACGATTGATATATTGATTCAGAAATAGTCGCAGTTGTTTTCTAAAATGTGTCGTAATTTTATTAGGTGTAGTGATCAACAAGAAAATAAAAATTTTTGGTAAAAAATAAGTCTCCTTTAATGAAAAAGTGGAAAAACATTTCGAAAGAAAATTTTACTTTGCAAAACAATAAATGGCTCTCTTGCTCTCCAACCTTAATTTCACCTCTGTGTGATTTTTCTCCGTATCCTCAAGAATGTTCGGGAAATATTCTGGGGTGAGTTCACGCCTTACGCCATCGCGCCTTCAAGTTTTTTTTATGCAACATGGACATTCTATTAAGCACGAATAGTTGTATCTCCGCGCCGTCATCAATACGCGTTGAGATGTTTCCTAATTTTGAAATTTGAGGAAAGTTAAGGCTAAGTTTGCGAAATATGATAATGATATAATGTGTCCAAATCAATGATCACTAAAAAAGAAAAATATTTAAAGATTTCTTAAAGCACCCTAGTGGGCGTACGTCGAAAAATTGGTCTTTTCGCAAGAATTATATCGTGTCCATGAATTTTTTATGATGACTCTTTCTAGAAATCCCAAACCAGGTCGGATTGGCCCTCATATCTCTTCTGGGGGAGTTACATACAGTGGACGAGGGGTGGGATGAGAAAACGCCATCCCAAAAAAATAAAAATTTCAAAAAAAGTATGTCTCACCCTTATAAATATAGAATTAAAATGGGCAATAATACTTCAAAACCCGTCAAAATCAATGTGTTCAAATACGAGTCAATTTGACGCAACCTAGAACTTATTGTAGAAAATTAAAAAAAAAAAAGAAAAAAAAATTAAAAGAAAGAAAAATTAAAGAAAATTAAAAGATTAAAATATGATACGCGTGAGCTATTTTGATAGCAGATGTACACGGAGAAAATACCTCGGTTATACGCGCCAAATAGATCAGTGGGCGCCTTTCAGTTAAGGGGACTCAGCTCTCAGTTGAGCTGACCGATCGGCTTAGTGGGTCAGTTGCGTTGATCGTTTAACCGAGGTATCGCGTTTTGAAAAATTCGGTTTATGACGTCATCCACCGCCGTAGTGACAGCCTTGGTTTCTTCTACCTTGCTTTCATCACACCGAAATAAAAAAGTGAAGTTGATTTAACATTCTGGATGTAAAAAAAAGTGTGCAAGAACTTATAAAATGCTGAATTATCCACCAAAGCAGTTAGTTGTACATCTTGGCATTGCTAAAGTAATTGCTGTATAGCGGGTAATTCAGCATTTTATAAGTTCTCGCACACTTTTTTTACATCCAGAATGTTAAATCAACCTCACTTTTTTTTGGGTGCAGGCAAGGAAACACAAAGCTACTCAACGTGTAACTCGGATGAAAGTAAGGTGGAGGAAACCAAGGGTGTCACTTCCGCGGTGGATGACGTCATAAACCGACTTTTTCAAAATGCGATATCTCGGTTAATATTGAATGTAGACGGTTGCGACTTGGACGGATCTTATTATTTTCATCAGGTCTACAAGAATCAGAGCATCAAAATACGATTCTGTGACCAGCGCAACTGATCCATCAACAGGTGGTCTAGTTCAGCGAGTCGAAGTTTCAGTTCACCGACTGGATTTACTGCGGTCAATTGAACATGTTGTGTGAATTGAAGTTAAGCTGAGCTCTCCGTTCACTAGAATGAAGTTCAGTTCTTCAACTTCTGATGCAGTTGGTTTGCTTGAGTGAAAGATCAGTCTTCCAAATCGAGTAACACCCACTGAGCTTTTCTAGAGTGAATAACAATTTAATTAGCGGACTCATCATTGAAATTGATAGGCAAAGTGATAGAAAAAGATGGCAAAGGGCAAATGGAGCGATCCTATTGGTCAAAGTAGGTTTTTGCGATGGGCAGAGGAGGAAAATGGTGGTTTAACTAAAGATTCTCTCGAGAGATGCCGTTAGTGAGTTAATAACTTAAACCGCCTTTAAAACTCGTCTTTGTCCATTTAAAGCACCCGCTGGTAGCTCCATTTTCCCGTTGTATTTTTTGTCCAAAGCTTTGTCTATCATTTGCTATAACGTGAGCCCTGTTATACATTTATTCTTATGGGTCACAGGGATCACGTCACAATGCACATAGTTCCGTTTAGCAGAATTACGTCCAAATATCATAAATATAACTCACCAACTGCCGAGCCAGGACAGTCTTATCACCATGGGGCAAATGCTCTTCTAGCGCCAGCACCACGCAATTTGCAATGATTGTTAGCAGAACTGCATACTCGAACGGAGTGTTGAATGAATTAAGGAAACATCTCATAAAAATTTAGAATGTAACAATTTAGTGCAATCATCTTGGAATTATGAGTGACAATTGCTGTACGTCTGTTCGATCGGAATCGAACAATAAATCGTGTTTCGCGAGTAGAGCAAGAAGCTTATACTTTCTAATCCTGACAGCTTGTATATAAAGGAAGGAAAAGATTACGAAAGATCCAAAATTTGAGAGCGTTAAGAGCGCAACATTATCATAATCCTTGTTACCTCGTGCGCCAACACGTATGATGCCGCTTCGCTCATTCGAGATTTTTCTCGAGAGTCTCCAGAGTTGTCAGAGTGACATACGGTTTTATTCAAACACGGACTGAATTATACTTTTCTTCATTTTAGTAAAGATACTGAGGATGCAATTTTGATCCACTGTTTTTCAGCAAGCTTGGAAACAATTGGCATCAAAAATAGAAATTAAAATTTTTGACTTTAGTCGCATTGTTACATTGTTCTAGAATGTTTTATGGTGATCACCCTCAAGACTTCCCAGGGAATTGAATTTTCCACGGTACAGGTAGATTTTTCGGCATTTCAAATTTTTCCCGGCAAAACTGTGCTGATCAAGAATTCAGAGGTTATACTCGAAATTAGCACTGAAAATACCTCTAAAGACGCTCCCTGACAAATGAATACAAAATTCCAATCCTGCGCAGTTCGATAAGAGAGTAGGTCAATTCAGTCCTAGAATTACGCTCTGGGGTTTAAAAATTTGGGTCTAAATTTCATGGGAACAAATTTTGAAAACAATTAATTAATAAGAAAAAGCATAGTGAAGTATGTAAAGGATATGGCCACTCGATGATGAATCTGGTATAGCGACGGACAACATTGTCCTCGCTAAAAATGAAGAGTGATGAGGGTCCCCGCTTTTCGGGCTGGCCGGGCGGGTGCTGGCCCATCGCTTTATCACGTCCAGCGCGCTGTTGGGCTGCCTCCTGTGCCGCCGCAAACCTGCAACACGTAAACCCAATCCCGTTTAAATAAACTCCAAATATTCCGTTAGAATTTAAAGTTGCATTGACATTTTTCAACTTTCAATCGACCCCCGGAAAATGTACAGGTTGGATCAGGTACATTTTTAATAGACAACCCCTGAAAGCCATAAGGATAGGTCATGGTCTACACTTTCTCAGGTGGAAAAAATGATTACTTATTATCATTTTGGCGAAGTCAGCTATTCGATGGCGAGTAAAGTAGCTTCCTGGGAAGGTGTAAGCACGATGCTATCCGACACATTAAATTATTTCTCGTCTGTTTTGGTTACAGAACGAACGAGTGAAACTGATGAGGCTCTTGTTTGGATGAAGCGATGTGAACAGATTTTATTTATCATCAGCCTATTTAAATAGAGTCATCGGTATTTTCAGGATTATTAAGCGTGCCAGTAGGGCTCGCTTTTTGAAATCACTCGGATGTACCATAGTACAGCACACAGATCAACCAATGCTATTCAACGGGTCGTCCAAATACTT
The DNA here is from genome assembly GCF_001854935.1 of Bemisia tabaci. Classification (NCBI taxonomy): domain Eukaryota; kingdom Metazoa; phylum Arthropoda; class Insecta; order Hemiptera; family Aleyrodidae; genus Bemisia; species Bemisia tabaci. The sequence continues at coordinate 1,187,889 of NW_017547246.1, forward strand.
TTTTCCTCGCACCCGTTTCTTTGTCTTTGAACCATTACACTGTCAAGCCCTGATGGTCTTTTACCAAAAAATCTAATGAACTGCTAATTGGAAACCCTTGAGAACATTTTTCTGTCAAAACCGTATTATTCAATTTGACAGAAACCTCATAGGAGCTTTCTTACGCTCGGAGGACTCAACTCTAGAACCTTCTTTCCCGCCAAAACTCTATAGCCAATGAGCGTCTTGCACTGTAAGTGCAATCTGTGATGAGCCTCGTGACTCATTATACTATGTACTAACCATGGCCCCTGCCGAAATCCACTTAAACCACTACAGTTATCTCGCGATATAGCTTTGGGTGTCCGGTTTCGAGCAAGGCAATAAAAGACGACGAGGCGATTAACCGATTAACCATTCACCGTGATGCGAGGATCCACCAAATTTTCTCAAAAATTGTTTCCCGTCTATTTAGCGAGTTTTTCTTTACTTTCCGTTGAAGTACAAATAAAAAAGACCTCATTTGTACAAATCGGCCGAATAGGAGAGAAGTTACAGTTCGAAATCCAAAGAGATTAACTGAACGCGATTTCGATGCACGGCAGTTCGCCGAAATCACGGTCGTGCGCAAATGCCGCATATCAGCTTAAAATCAAGATAATTGGACGGAATCTTTAAAATTAATTTACATTCAACGTTCATGAATCAATATTTTCTCCCAAATTTAGCAAAAAGTACCAATTGATGCAAAAAGCAAAGACGTGAAAATAAGAGGTATTGGTCCAACATTTCAGTTATTCGGCACGCTTTCCCAACATACTCATGTTGGATTTTTCCTTCTTGCTTTGTTTTAAATTTAATCGTAAAATCCAAAAACCAGCACCCAAACCTAGCCCCAACCATTTTTATTTTTGAACAGGGGAAAAAAAGGTTTTGAAATTTTATTCCTCGATGAAGCTCAATGTTGGGGACAAGGTGTATCGAATATCATTAAGTTGAAAAGATTTCACTATCGACTACTAATTTATAAACGGAGAAAATGCGCGAACGTTGAATACAAAACCACTCCCTGTTGATTGTTCTCAAAAGCGACTCGAGAAGTCTCACGGTGTTCATCTCGGTCAATTTTAATGAGCCTTTGGTGGTTGCGAGAACTCCCCGCTTTCGGCATCCAGGAGATCCCTCCTGTTCCTCCTCCTCGAATTTAGTATTCGTCCCTATTTTAAATGTGTTACTATAGTGGAAATCGAATAACGAGCTAACGGGCATAACGACGCAATTTGATTGGTCCCGGCTGAACTCCGAATTAACCATTGTATTTACGTATTGTTTATGACAATATCGCATACAGCAACATATCGGCCTTAGCGACGGACTTTTCGCGAAATTTCGGACTAGGATATCGAATATGACGACCGGAACATTGCCCAGTGAGGCAATGCACCTGTAATACTAGCCGATGCTAGCTAAAAAGCCGATCTAATAACGCCCAACTCAAATTTATTGCCTAGAAATGACAAATCTGTCATTTGTTCTGAGTCCATAAGCCGAGCTCACAAAAAAATCTGAAGGTTGTCACAATAACACGGGTATATGGTTCCGGGATCTTTGACATCTTATGACTTTGGTAGCACTATACACTGAAAAAAAAAAAACTGCTAAAATCAACACATGAAATAGTGAAAAAAGGTGACAACTCATCAAAATAGATTAAGAACACCGGGTTGATTTTACTAATTTGGTGATTTGTCACCGTATTTTAGCAATTTTTTTTTTTCAGTGTACATTATGTACGTCGTCCACTCAGGGTTGGAATTCATAAACTTTCTCTTATTCTCAAGGACATTTTAGTCGTTAAGGGTACACTAATAAAATGATAAAAGGGCAAATTCTCATCGAAGGATGAAACGCATACCATTGAGATCCAAATACGGTGGTAAAATATTCAGAAAATGACCGAGGATTTGTACTGTTACGGCATCGTGCGTTAATTTTTATGCGAATTAGAAAACATCTTGGTGATCCCTCACCCAATTTCCTAATTGTCCCACCAAGAGTCTTTGGCACAGCGTTGCTTTACTTTAGAGATTCTCGAAGGAGGAGAGTTCGGAGCGGTTTCGTTCTGCCAACAGACCTGATTTCTTTGCTCACACTGAACTTTCCTTAACCAAGAATGTCGATAGTAAAACAGCGCTTTACCAAAAAATCTTGAAATAGGCCTTTGGAAAAAGTGAGAATAAATTTGATCAGTTCCTTTTATTTCAATTCTTCACGATTGATTAAAGAAAAAAATTTATTTCTGAGTATGAGGAAGAAGAGGAAGAGAGTGTATTTGTGAGAAAGGTCGTTACTGTTTCTAGACATTTTTATCTTCTTGAATAGATTCCCAGAATTTTTATGAAATTTTCCCACCAAGAGGAATCAATATATTTCTAGCGGACTACGGCTTACAGTTTAAAAGCGTGTGTTTTGTTGCTTCTTAGATTGCCCTCCTAGGGTCCGATGCTGTTGTTGTCTAGAATAAGTCAGTTGCGCTACTCCCAAAATCTGATGGCTTAAGCTTATAGATTTGCCAACAATAATTAGATCCGTTTAAACACCAAGTTTTTACGTCCAATTGCAGTAGTGATATCGCTCCATTGAAAAACGCGGCGTGTGAGGTCGTCCTCCACTATAATGCATACTACGTATTTTCCCACCTTGGTTTCATCAGTCTTGGACTAGTTTTTGGATTGCCGCTCTCTTTTTGTGCCGCAGTATCTTGATTTATTTTGCGAGGAAAGCTCCGTACTCTTAAAGGATGCCTGTCATTCTTAACATGTTGGAGTGCGTTCAAAATCCTATGATACTATGCAACACCTATGTGAAATAGTTTGCACGGGAGCCGACCGGCGAGCGCGAAACGCGCACCAGCGCGGCGCCTACAAACCTAACAGAGATACTTCACGCATTGCGCAACGCGCACCAGCGTGGCGCCTACAAACCTAACAGGGATACTTCACGCATTGCGCAAACGCGTGAGGTATCCCTGTTGGGTTTGTAGGCGCCAGTGCGCATGTCGCGCTGGCAACACACCGCTCCGCTCTGTGTTTGGCTCTAATATTTAAACTCGCGTTTAGAGTCGGCGTTTTTCAACTCATGATTTTGAAATGTTTTTGCAATTTTTTCATACATTCCAGCGTCATTAAAGTGCTCCCCTACAGACTTGGAAAAAAAACTAAAATTATCAGCTTGCGCATTTGATACTATATAATGCAAAGTCTCTGGCAATTCTTCTTCGATCTCTTGTAGCTACACATTAATATCAGGATGAGGCTTTCTCAAGGAATTCACTAAAAAAAAGATTGGTAGAATTTACCATTCCTTCACACTGTATTTCATACAGCTTGAAGGAATGATAAATTCTACCAATTTTCAAGTCGATTCTGCTAGAGAAATGGTTACCTGTACCAGTATCTAGTGACGCGTGTACCTTTTTTCTGGCAGAATTGGCTCTAAATTGACGCTGTGTGAAATACAGCGTGAAGGAATGGTAAAGTCTACCAATCTTTTTCCTCAGCGAAAGGAGCTGTTTAAAGCACGATGATGAACACGGCCCTAAGGGTACTCTAAAATTAGACACTAAGTTATCGGAGGAGCCCGTTCCACTGACGGATTCAACAGCAGTTCATTGTGGGACGGAGGGTTGTTATTGCCACCCCCATGCGGACAAGAGCGGAGTCAGCTTAAAAGTTCGCCCGCTAGAGTTCGCGCCAGGCACGAGGCTCTGACCCCACACCCGAGTGAGATCATTCATCTGCGCTCTGTGAGCAGCGCTGCACCACCAAACTGCCGTTCTAAGGAAGAACGCCGTATGAACATCCGAGAATTGCCAAATTTTCTCCTCAAAAATGTTCATTTTTGAGGAAAGTTATGGATATTTTTCCTTGAAATTTTCAGGAACTCTAGTTGAAATTGCGAACGAAATTTCTACAAAATCGGAAGGAAAATATTCGTAAGTTTACCGCGAAATTCGTGTTTCATCAAAGGAAATGTGGCAATGTCTGAAGGCTCATACGGCGTTTTTCTTCAGCACGGCAGTAAACCTCTCTGACGTTTGTGCTCCAGCTTCACCATTTATTGCCTTGCAACAGTTCCTGACTGACGTTTTCACCCGCACATTAATCTACACTCATTTAGTAATTTAATGAAAATTAGAAAATTATCTTTGATCATAGATGCTCATAGTTCTGGTGGAGCGGGAAAAAAATGTCACTCAATGCGGTGACAAATGTAATAAAAACAGTCGCCAGCTGTGTCTACAGTCCGTCGATAGGGAGAGGTTTGCCACTACAAAATGAAATTCCAAGTGGTTTTACCGCTTCAGGCTTTGTGGAGCTCTTGAGATGAAAAACATGGCGGACATTGAGAGGAGACGTTTAGATTTGACAAAAAATTATGTTATATTGATCTGTCACATTATGCACTGTACTCATAATAGCACATATGGACTTCATTTTGCAATTCGGAACTATAAATTCTGGCTTATCCGGAAAAACGCGTATGTGCATAAGGAAACTAATGGCTCATACGTTGTTTTTATACCGAGTCACAATTGATGGTTACTAATTGCAAAATGCAGTCCATAAAATTAGACGTATTCATTCAGATGAAAACCGATATCAAGTATTACATTGGAAAATATCCTCTTAACCTAGACCTCTACTATGGGAAAATTAGCAACAAGTGAGGTAAATGCTAACCGTCAAAGGATACCAATACATTCTTCCATTCAGATTCTTGACCGAATTTCTAGATCCTGAGGATTCCCGTGGGACCCAGTGTTCATCAATTGGATTACTATGTGCAATAAGGAGCCACTATCTCTGGTTCCTCTGTAAAATCACCTTTCTGCATACAAACCTCACCTTTCTGCTAATGGCATACCTGTTGTTTCTGCAATGAGCCACAAATAGTGGCTCCTTACCGCAAATGTAATCCAGTTCTCTATTAAGGTATTCTGTGTCCGAGAATTATCTTGAGCTCCGTAATGAAGAGAAGATTTTTAACACCCTACCCCTAGAATTTAGAAAACTCGTTGCACTTCTGGATTACAGATGGGTTTTACCCATTTTAGACGAGCATCACTTGCTGCACCGGTTTGCATTAGCCAAACTACATACCTCTGATGAGAAGCTTTTTTTCTTCCTTCGCATTTTCTGAGCACGTAACGTATCTGTGCTCTAAGGAAGGTCTACAATGCAACGAGCAAATAAATCCCAAGATGTAATCACTAAATAGTAATGTGCTCACTATGTCCGCCATTTTCTTAGGTCACATTAAAAACACTAATTTCGGGATCCCTCCAAATTTTCTGGAAGCTGCATCGATGGGGGCCGCATACCTTAATTTTTTTCTGAAATGACAACCCTCCATTTGTGATACATCATTTAAAAGAACGTAAAAAACATTGAATCCATACTACAAGCTCCGAGACCTCCAAAATTTGTGTAGCTGGTAACGCTTCGTTCTAGCATTCTACACGGCCGATTTTCATGATTTTTGCGGTCATCGATAAGCAACTGTCTCTAAATGAGCCCGATATTTTCAAATTTTGAAAATATAAGTCAAGTTTAAAAAAAAAAAAAAAAAAGTACGGTGTAAAGTTGCGAATTCTCCCATTTAAACAATGCAAATTTTTAATTTTGGCCATAGTTCGTTTGAGCAAATTGCCATGACTGCCGTTCGACTGGGCTAATTGCCATGATTTTTGCGGTCATCGATAGGGACAGTAGATAAGCCCGTTCGCAGCGCGCATGGCGCACCGACCTGCCTTAATTCATCTAGCGTTGAGAGTTCACTTTTTACTTCACACGACCAGTATGTTATTTTACAAGCCAAAAATTAAAAAAACATCACACGATATACGAGTTTCTCCGCCAGGAAGTTTTTCCCGCAAGAAATCGTTCACCACCCGCCCGCGTCGGGGGCGCCGCGGCGTGCTGCCATCGCGGAACGCGCACTGACGCCTACAAACCTAGAGGGCTACCTCAGGGGATACTTCAAGCATTGCGCAACGCGTGAAGTAGCCCTTTAGGTTTGTAGGCGTACACAGACCCCTACAAACCTAAGGGGATACTTCAAGCATTGCGCAATGCGTGAAGTATCCCCATAGGTTTGTAGGGGTCAGTGTACGCCTACAAACCTAAAGGGCTACTTCACGCATTGCGCAGTGCTTGAAGCATCCCCTTAGGTTTGTAGGCGTCGGTGTGCATTTCCAGCTGGCAGCGGCAGCACGCTGCACCGCAACGTGCCATAAACTTGCCCACAATTAATAGGTCAGGGTGTTAAAATGTAGGCAATTTGACATCAAATTCGAAATTAGCGACTCAAAAAAACATCAGTTACGAAACTTTCGTGATCTTTCAGTCATTATCAGACTTCTTCCTTCGTATTCTTGAGTTTTGGACCATAGTGCGCCGCGGGCGGCGGAGCTCATGAAATTCTCTCCTGTGCTCAATCGGGGAGCTTAGAAATGGGGGCTACGTTTGGACAAAGCGGGAAATGTTGAATTTTCGTCTGTCAATAGGGTAAAGTAAGTGAATTGAAGGTACGCTTCTTTGCTACAGATTATATATCCAAAAGCGACGAAACACTCCGTTCCGTTCGTTCCGTTTCGTTTAAGTTTTGGCGTGAAGTTTGAAACAAATAACGTTTTTTTTCATTCGATTCCCATTGGTCCAATCGCTCTCGGCCATAAAAAGATTGGACAAATAAGAGTTGGGTGTGAAAATCTTTTCATTTTTTTTGGTCGTTCTTTTGTCGAAGCGGGCCTAAGACAGCGCAAAGCGCCGTCTAGGGGTTGGGCCGCGTGGCGGCCGGTGGGCATAGCCCCCTTGTTCTGTATGAATTTCAAGCGATACAGAGTTGGCTTATTTCTGCCCGGAAAAATTGAATAGGAGCGGAAATTTTGAAACATGCGATAAAGGTACTCCGACGGTAAAACCAATGTGCCAATAAGTAGCTCGGACTAACTTACTTGAACTGTCTTCTCTGTGCGAAAAAAACTCTGTGAAAACTTCAAGGAATTATATTGATTGGTTCTCCCTCAAAAAAATACACTTTGAAAGCCATGAGCCGAAGTCCATTTTAATTAAAACTTTTAAACTTGTTCTAAAGAATGCAGGGAAACTAATATTTGTGTCATTTACCGCAGGGTCCAGTTTTCTGTAAAACTGCGGACCTGTTCCCCTCTCATACAAAGAAAAACAACGGGCAAATAGGGGGAATACGTCAAAGGCTTATATAAAAAACATTAAAGCACATAGTGCTGGAAAAAATTCGCATTTCCCTCAAGAAGGTCATTTTTAAGGGAGGCATTTGGCACAGGTTTTTTTAGATATTGAAAGTAATAGGATCGAGGAAAACGCTAGTTTTTCAGCTCTAATAATTTGAGGAGCTATAAAATGCCTGGATATAATTTTACTCACTAGACGACCTAGTGTTATTAGCTGAAATGGAAAAAAAATATGGAAAACTAACCATTCAACGCTAGGAATATTACAAATTTATATTTCAGGGATGCTATCGATAGGTATGTGCAAAAAGCCTTTCACAATGTGAAATACAAATATAAATTATTTATAAATGAACGTGTAGTTTACTTTATTACTTTTAAAGAGGCCCACAAAACGATAAAGACGAGTTACACATATAGAAACATAAGAGTTAGCTTGCCCTCATTCTCATTAACTAAACGATTAACGTTCAAATATTGACTCGCCCTGAGCAGCTGCTTCTTGAAACTTGATCGAATAATTAACTCCAACTTTTCACATATTTGCTGGACAAACAAAGCCATTCTCGTTCGACTGAAATTACCTTGATACTGGTGCCTTTGGATGCGCGGTACATTTTATTAGAAGATCACCAACTACTCACCTGCAACAGACAAAGGAAACCAAATTAGATCACAATTTAAAATAAACGAGGATTCATCAATAATAAATTGGAACAATTGAGACTTGTGTTGGTAATCTCCTTCTCTCCAGTAGAGAAACATGGTAGACACCTCTGTGGTAAGTGATACCTACCAATTACCGTTTTCGAGGAGCTAAAGTGTTTGTATTGAAAGAAACTAGTATGAGAAGACCCTAAGACACCCTAACTGCTTGATTTAGTAACACGATCGTATGGACCAGCATGGTATGGTTAGAATCCGAATTGAATAAGGAAGTGTCGCAACTCAAAATGTGCAAACGTGCAGTAACGTCAAGAGTGCATAAAACAATGACAAATTCGGTTTCCTATGGAATAATGTTGATTTTCTGTCGTTTTGTTGACAATCACGTTGAGTCAATTGCATCTACTGCCCTCTCATTGCTTCTGTTTCTTGTAAATAATATGGATTTTTCTGTTAGAGCAGAAAGTTTATTAATTAAAATGAGATTCGTAAAATTTTAAGTAAACTCGACTCTGGTAATGAAGTCGTTCCCACTATCTCCGCGGCAGCGTGACAGAGCGGGTTTCGTAGATATTTTCTACTGTATCGTAAAAAGGCCGCAGATCATTTCAATATTTTCAAACCTCCACCGATACAACATTTTTATTTAAGGAAAGTTATGCATGTTTTTCTTTGAAATTTTCAGGCGGATCAGATCCAATTTTTGGCCGTCCAAGTTTTAAGTAACCTCCCCCTTGTAACGCAAACGTAACGCAGCTCCTATTTGATTTACGTAGCGCTGTTCTGACCCGACTCCCCTGCTCAATTTTCGAAAAATTTTAATTTTTATCATTTTTTTAAAATTGTTTTCCCCCCGGCTCGGATTTGTCACGTAATGTTGGGTTTGACTTCCCTGTGATACACCGGAACGTGGCTCAAATGCCCCCCCCCCCCTCCAAAATGCGTTACGTTACCGTGTTACAGGCATTTTAACGGTCCCTTTGTTGACAGAGCCCTCAGCAAAGTTTTGTGAAATGTATCCACAAGTCAGCCGAAAATTCGTATTTTATTGAAGGGGATTTTGCAAAATTTTAATGTTTAAAGCGTGTTTTTCTTGGACGAGAGTTTTGTACGCAGAGCAGTTGGCAACAAAGCGAGATGCGGCGCGGCGCGACGGTGGCTGCTAGCAGGTCAGTGACGTCAGGAGTGGTCGATAACTGGATTGAGTTGATGTCGTAATCGGCTCTGTTCCGGTGACGCGCTGAATACACCAAGCCGGCTGCCCCTGCCCCGGGAACAATGTGCTTATCGTAGAGCATGCTTTGTTCACTTTGTCCCGAGCGAGGCTTCTTCGAGTTCCCCGTTTGACCACTAACGCCAGCCGAGCCCCTATCTTCATCGCACAATGCTCCAAAGGGCAGATTAATAAAAAGGCTGACTCCATCAAGTTATGAAAAAAATGGGATCAGCTCAACACAATGGGTTCACTAAGAAACATTTTCTAGTTAAAAATCCTCGGATGAAAATTCTCGTTCAGGGGCCGTTCAAGTATTACGTAACGGACTTAAGGGGGGAGGGGGGTTTTAGCCAGCGTAACGTAACAAATGCGAGCCGGGGGGGAT
>NW_017547246.1:1210554-1231397 GCF_001854935.1 Bemisia tabaci
CATTTCCGCTTCAATCCCTTCCCTCCAACCTTTCATTGGGCGCCCTCTGCGTCTTCTCCCAGGAGGAACCCAGTCAAGGACCTTCTTCGGCAACCTGTCTCCTGCCATTCTCTGGATATGACCATACCAAATGAGTTGTTTTGTCATAATGTCATGCACGATGGTCTGCTTGGCATCCATGATCTCCCGTACCGTCTCATTTCTGACGCGATCCTTTCTGGAAATACCAGCGGATCTACGCCAGAAGTCCATCTCTGTTGCCTCTAAAACCTCCCGGGTCCGTTGTTTCATCGGCCATACTTCACACCCGTAGGTTACTATGCTCTTAACAATCGCGTTGTAGATCCTTCTTTTGTTCTCTTTGGAGATCCTTTGGTCCCAAAGGACTCCATTTAACATAGCGATTGCCCTCCTACCCTGCATATTCCTGTTATTGGTGGCCTGGTCCAATCTTCCATCCTGGGTTAGAAAAACTCCTAAATATTAGTAAATATCGCAGCTTCCAATTTGCCGCCCATCCTCTAATTCTATACTTTGCTGATGACCATCGAAGAAACATGACTATAATAAAAAATGATTAAAATGGCAAGAACACTTGGAAAGTACTTGAATGACAATATCATATCATACACACGGGTGCTTATAACAATTTCTGACTGTACGCCGAAGCGCAACTGCGCAACTCAATAGTTGTATCCCCATAGTGAACTTTAATTTCAAAATCGTCAACGGGTAGCGCTGTGGTGGGGGGGGGGATCCTTGGGGGTCTCGAAAATTATAGAGATATCATCTCTTTTGCCATGGAGCACCATATACAAATTTAAACTCCATCAAGAAAAGGAAAGGGGTGCGGAAGGTTTTCTTTTTTTCGCGTTCCTGATTTACTTATTTTGACTTATATAAAACATAATAGGGACTATATGGACTATTTTTGCCAAACGGAACTATGTGCATTAAGACATGATCCCTGAGACTCATAAGAATATGTGCATAACAGGGCTGACGTCATAATGCACATAGTTTGATAGAAATACGTCCATATTTACCCGGAGCCCGCGAGTCAAAGGCGGGCACGGGCCCTGACTCTCCACTAAATTTGACTACCATAGAAAAAACTTCCATAAAAAAATAGGAAAATGAAGAGGCCAAGAGTTCATTCAATAATATTAATCTCATAAATTTAAACGACCATAAATTTAACCAGCTCTTCCACCTCGTCAATAAGCTATAAATAACAAAAATGGCTCAATGGCACAGTGTAGGATGCTAATTAAATTCTACAAAATGAAGTTGCGAGCTGAACCGGAACTTGCCAGATGAAGTTGCTTCGGCATTCTATACTTATTTTAATCGTTTATTAAGTGCAGCGACTTCACAAACACCACGCGTAATTGATCGATTCATAATTATCAAAGGACGCGCGATGATGATCAATCACGAACCGGTGACAAATGAATTAACCCCACCGCGAAATAATTAGCTATTCAAAATAGAGCGATTTTTGTCTTCCGTTTTCAGGTTTGAAGAAGCTAAGTGTGTTTGTCCTCTGTCGTAAGTCGATCGTTTGTTTGATCGATGAATTCAATTCTTTTTTCAATTTCTTTTTACTACGGCGAAAACTTATTAAACTTTTATTCACGAGCATAATTTTGGACAGTCAATAAAAAATGAGCGGTAGTATTGAACTGTTTTAGTTGATTTTTTAACCCTGGAATGAAGTCACGATCTCTCGTCTGGCAAACTGCAAAATTTGGAATAATGATAAGCACTTTCATTGAGTAATGCTGCCGTGCTGAGGAATAACGCCGTATGAGCCTTCAGACGTTGCCAAGTTTCCTTCGATAAAAACCGAATTTAGTGGGAGTATTGTGAATATTTTCCCCCAAAATTTTCAGGCAATTTTGTCATTTAATCTAAAATATCTGAAAATTTCATAGAAAAATATGCAAAAATGTCGTCAAAAATACATATTTTAACAAGGAAAATTAGGCAACTCTTGAATGTTCATACGGCGTTCTTCCTTAGCACGGCAGAATTGTATTATACATTTATTTTTATTGACATAGGAGGTTATTCATGACCGAAAAAGTTGTTCCTTCTTCACTGAATACTGCCAATGCGCCATTTCCACTTCCTATGCGAGAACAATTATTCCTCGCTTTCCTGACAAAAGGGCGCAACTACACTCTAAAATAAACCCTGTTGTCCGTAAAATTCAACGCCTTTCGGGGCTCATTACATTGTCTCTTTGAGCGCATCTCTGTCAGCCGGACGACAAATTTGGTACGCCTTTGAGAAGATATCAGTCCATACTTTCATTTGAATGTTCCAATCTAGGCTGAATGATAGGACTTCGATCTGCGGTTGATTGGAACATGCTAGAACATCGCCCAGCCTGGACGCCATGTTGATTGCCCCTAATTACGTAACGCGCCATTATTACCTTGTAGAGGGCTTCCAAGCATGTTATCACGATTGCGTGCTAAATTGACGATCCTAACCTAACTCAATCAACGTTGGATCTAATCGTTATTCAACCCCGGTTGGAATGCTCGTTTAATCATGAACGTTGAGGCATGGGCACGGATCAGAGGAACTTCCTTGGGGGTGGGGGGGGGGGCTAACATTTGAGATGGATATACCAGATGGAGAAGAGCGTTCAAAGATCCTACTCTGAACACATTTGAAAATTAGGGACCTCTGGGGTGCAATTCGAGCCCATTTAAGAATCCAAATTAGGGGCTACTAGTTTTTAAAAATGTATCATTATTTTAAGCTCTTACGGTTCGTGCAAATTTTTAATTATTTTTTTTTATTTGACAAACTACACGATTATATATTACGATTCTGTCTTTGCTTTTGCCTCCTCTTGCGTTTGAACTTTTACACTTTTATATCTCGCATGCTTACTTTCTTTCTCTCCCTCCCCCCTGGTAAAAATTGGCAGTAGAATCCGTGTTCCAAAATACCATAGGCCTGAAGCCGGCTGTAAGATTTCCAATACCTTCTGTAGCCGGCTGTACAATTTCTTATAGCCTTTTATAGCCGATAGCGATTAAGCAACAGCCAGACAATAAAGTTTATGCTAAACGTTACTAAATACGGATACTAGGACTTAGTTAGTTTTTGGACTACCGCTCTCTTTTTGTGCTGTAGTATCTTGATTTATTTTGCAAGGAAAGCTCCGTACTTTTGAAGGATGCCTTTCATTCTTAATATATTAGAGCGCCTTCAATTTCTTATGATACTGTGCAATACCTCTGGTGTGAAATAGTTGCTTCAAGCGCCGCACATTGGNGCTCCAAGCCAAATTGTCAAATAATTATTCCGGTATTTAAGCGTGAATTTGCTATTTTTCGCAAATTTACCATGTTTTAGTTAACGATGAAGTAAAACTGACTTCAGATTCGTGATCAGCGACCCAAAAAACATATTAAAACATGTATTGCATGCCAACAAAGGTGATACTCTAATTAATGCCGCCTAGATCTGGCTCTGGAACCAATGTGCGCCGTGGCACGCTGCGGTGCGGCAGGCGGGCAGCCAGCGCGAAACGCGCATTGGCGCCTACAAACCTAACTGGGATACTTCACGCATTGCGCAATGCGTGAAGTATCCCTGTTAGGTTTGTAGGCGCCAGTGCGTCGCCGCTCCGCTTGGTGTTGGGCTCTAATATTTAATCTCGCGGAGTCAGCGTTTTTCAACTCATGAGTTTGAAATGTTTGCACACTCTCAGGATTATTATCATTTTAATTGATAAAAAAATTATTTTAAAAGAAAATACGAGAACCAATCATAGAAACGGATTCACATTGTCTTTACTAGAGTCCCTTTATACTGAGAGTTAAGACAACCCCCCTCATGGAATCACAATCGCAAATAAAGATTTCACAAACGGGAATAAAGATTACACAAATTTATAGTTTTTCGTAATCTTTGATCGGCTCATTCTCAAATTCCTTTCTCCGTTCCTTCTCTCATTCCACCTTTTCCTTGCTGAAACCGTAACTCCCCAGTTCATCCCAGATTATAATCTTTGCAATTGGTAAAAGTAGGATCTTTATTTCCGTTTGTGACACTGTGGAGGCCTTAAATACGGGAACGAATCAGAAATGGATTCACATTGTGTTAACTGTCAGCACAAAGGGACTCTAGTTAAGACAATATGAATCCATTTCTGATTTGTCCCCGTATTTCCAGTCCATTCCAGATTATAGTCTTTGCAATTGGACGTATTCCTGTCAAACGGAACTATGTGCATTAAGACATGAGCCCTGCGACCCATAAGATTACATGCATAACAGGGCTCACGTCATAATGCACATAGTTCCGTTTGATAGAAATACGTCCAATTGGTAAAAGTGTTATCTTTATTCCCGTTTGTGACACTGTGGAGGCCTAAAATAAAGGAATCAATCAGAAATGAATTCACAATGTCTTGACTCTCAGTATAAAGGGACTCCAGTCTTAACTCTCAGTATGTAGGGACTCTAGGACCAAACAACCGACTGCAACGGATACATTCTGGAAAGGCAACGTTGCTTGCAGTGCGGGCACCGTGGGTGGTTCNCGCGCGGCAGTGACGGTGGTGGCGGGAGTGGCGGCTGCATGGCTGGAGGGATCCGGCGGCGTGGAGCTGGAGTCACTAGCGCTGCCGTTAGTAGGTCAACGGCGCGGGCGTGGGGCGGCGTGGCGCGTAGGGGCACGCCGCGGGGGGCGGAGGGGGGACCGGGATCACGAACACATCCCCGTGCCCCGTTGTCATGGTGACGACGCTGCACGAGGCGAAGCGCTTCGTCTGCATTGCATCAACGGCAACGCACACTTGCAAGGGGCGCCTCGATCGGGCCACGGCTCTATGAAGACACGGAAAGAACGACTCTAGGGTTGGGCCCTAAACTAGTGTCTGGTGGATTTTGTAGGTAAAGGCTGTGTCTTCTCCGTGGGCTGATTATTGAAATTGGACGTATTTTTGCGAAATGGAACTATGTGCAAGTGGAAAGATGGGGTGTGCTCGTCGGTTATTGGCGGATCCAGCAATTTGGCAACACGGGATTTTCTCCATATAAACCTATGGAAATGTATCGATTCTTGGAGGGGCCAGGTGCTCCGACGAGAATCGATTATTTAGCCTAGGTTTAAATGGAGTAAATTCGGTGTTGCCAAATTGCTGGATCCGCCTCTGTCGTCAGTGCTCGGGTCATAAGAGTGAATGGCACTTTAAAAGAGCCAGTGACGTCAGCGGTGAGGACCGGGCGCATCAAGGCGCAACAAGAGCGACGACGACTTGGTCGTCGGTCTTTAACTCATGAGCCCTGTCTACAAGGCTCTTGTCACATGCTCGCGGCTCACGAGTTAGCGCTCAGTCCCTTTTGATATAATGTCAAATCCCGCGTTTCCATTTTCTCAAAAGAAACTATATCCACTTTTACATTGTTTCTTATCCAGCTCACCACGATCAAACCACATTTTTCCTCTTCCATATAGTTCCTTTTAGCATAAATATGGTCAATTGATAGACAAAGCTATAGAAAAGGAAGACAAAAGGAATATGGAGGAATTCTATTGGTGGAAGCAGATGGTTGCAATGGACAAGGGAGGTAGTTGATAGACTAACTAACGGCAATCCACGAGAAACCCTATAATTAGTCCATCATTTTCTTCCTTAGTCTATAGAAATCACCCATTTCAACTGATAGGATTGCTCCATACCCCCCCCCCCCCCTTAATGTCTTCTTTGTCTATCAATTTTAATAATCAACCTGCAGGGATGGACAATGATCCGGCAGCGAGTTGATTATTGAAAAGGAAGACAAAGCTATAGACAAAGAGGACATAGGGAGTATAGAACGATCCTATTGATTGAAGTGGGTGGTTTCTATAGAATAAGGGAGAAAATGATGGACCAACTACCGAGTCTCTCGTGGGTTACCTTTAGTTAATCTATTTTCCACACCCCGTGTCTATTGCAACCACTGCTTCCACCAATAGGATCCCTCCATATCCCTTCTTCCCTCTTTGTCTATAGATTTTTCTATCAATTTCAATAATCGGGCCATAGGTTGAGTGTACTGTATCGAAAATCTAGGTCTTGTCGTTTGACTTATCACGTACTAGATTATAGTGAAATGAAACTTGCCTTAAAGGCGAAATACTAGCGCGTTCAAAAACCAATAAAACCAACTAAAAAATAAAACTTCAAAACTATCATCTTTTTGAGTTTTATTTGTCTACGTCCGAATGTTTACACTGCGATGTTAACACGACGAAGGAGGATTGATTTTGTTCTACGCCAAAGTTAAGTTTTGTCCCCACCTCAGGAGCAATACTGAAATTTGAGTATGAACATAATCAGTGAGTCAATTTGTTTCTTATGGGATTTTATTGATTTTGGCCAGTCTTCAAATTTGAGTGAACCATTTGGATGTCTAGATATCAAACTTAATGAGCTACTATCATAACGAAACAATGGTTCAGCACAGTATGTATCAATGATGCATTATGATTTATTGTGATGTTCCTGAGAGTGAATCCATTTCACGGTAGACAACAGGACCCACACGAGAGTTGCAATGATTGCCGAGACGAAATCTCTTTCGCATCAGGCTGTCGGTGATGTCGCAAGATCGTTTCATTAGCGTTTAATATTTCAACTTGATGCGAAGTAAGTAAAAATCTTTCACACTAAAAACCAATGATTCATTACTTGCCAGGGAGCTTTGACCAATAACGCCGAAACGGGTCTACAGCTGCCCTCCTGAATGGTCGTAACTGGTGTTGCACCGAACAGCGTATCTCTCTGAGGAAAAATTGTGCTCATATGAGCTTTTTTATGCTGATTTATAACACACGTTGGCTAAAAAATCCCAACTTACTGTTTCATGGAGTCTTGAAAAGTTGTATCAAATTAGCTTTGAATTAGCCAGGCTTGTTCTTTGATCAAGTTCTTGATTTGAATTTCTCCATTAAGTCCTTTTTCGGATTATAAGTTTCCGTCTTCAGGTTTTTAATTAAAGACGTCATTACAAACCTTGTTTAGGAATTAAAATGTCAATCATGTGAACGCAATTTTTGAAACAAGGTTTTTAATAAAAAAAAAAATCAATTTCACCACTTTAAGACGTGAAGTTAGATTAGTACTTGCTCTCCTTTTCTAAGCGTCAAGACATAGGACGCACAAAATATAGTCTTGTTAGGTATCTCCAACTTTAGAGAGGAGTACACAAAAGGATGAATTACTTAGCGTGCGGCGTTTGTTTTCATTGCGCATGCAGAGTTGTTGAACTTAAACTACACCTCTTCGGAACCAGCTCCAGGCTAATCATTTTCTCATGTACAACAAACTTCGTTTTGTTTTATTAACGAAGAGACTGGGTGTACGTTTTTGAGGCGTCTTCAAAAGCGCCTCCTGAAACCCTCTTTTGATTCAATTCAAACTCACATTGAAAGAGACTCATTGTTAAGTTTTAAATGAAAATGATGTGACTATTAGCACAAGATGTTCCTGCGAAAAAAGAGTAAAATAATTGACGCCAATGCACCGGAGTTAACTGAAACATTTGGCCAGTAAGTATCATCTCCGAATTGTATAAGAAACGATTAGCGTTTTGAAAAAATTCTTGGAGCTAAAGGTTGCAGACTCTCAGGTTGCTGCACGTGCGTGTAATGAAAGCTTAATCCCCTTCATTTTTGCGAAAGCAACCCGAGCAGTCACTGAGCGGATGATTGCATCCACGTGTTTTGCTCAATTTGACCTCGCTGCAATTGGCACAAAATTACTTCAATCCATGAACTTTTTCAGTGCGTAATATTTGGCGTTATGTTCAGGGTAACGCCAGGGTGGCGTTATGTTCAGGGTTGTTCACTCTGTGCTTTGCTGATGACCAGGTGGTGGTTGCTCAAGATCAAGAAGACGCGGAGTACATGATGCGCAAGTTAGTAGAAGAATATCGGAAGTGGGGTTTGGAAGTCAGCATATCCAAATCTGAGAAGATGACTTTTGGTGGTGATCAGCAAAGCATTGAGTCGGAGGATGGGCAGCAGATCAAATGCTGCGAGCACTTCAAGTATTTGGGAGTGCGGTTGACCCAGGATGGAAGGACGGATCAAGCTATCAGGGAAAGGAACACCTTAGCAAGGAAGGCTATAGCGATGTTAAATGGAATCCTCTGGGATCAGCGGATTTCCAAAGATAACAAGAGGAGGATATACAACGCTGTAGTAAAAAGTATATTAACATACGGATGTGAAGTTTGGCAGCTGAAGAAACGGACACAGGATATGCTAAGAGCAACGGAGATGGATTTCTGGAGAAGGTCGGCAGGAATTTCTAGGAGAGATCGGGTCCGTAATGATAGAGTGCGTCAGATAATGGAAGTCGAAAATGACATCGTGTTCGACGTCATGACCAAACAACTTGTTTGGTATGGTCATGTCAATAGGATGACGGAAGAGAGGCTGCCAAAAAAGATGCTTGATTGGGTTCCTCCTGGGAGGAGGCGTAGGGGACGCCCAGTGAGAGGTTGGCGACAGGGGGTGTTAAGTGAGATGAGGGAGTGTCAACTCCCTGATAACCTGTAGGAAGACCGAGCTTTGTGGCGATTAGGTGTCGCAAAGCGCCAAAGAGCGCTATAACAGCGACTCGTATGTATGTATGTTCAGGGTAGAATTAAACGAGCAATTTGATCGTCTACGGGAAAATAAAATTAAGTCCTCAGAAGAAAGTTTATCAGGGCAGCGATTCTTTAGATTGAGTCGCAGAGATGGAACTATCAGAAAACATTATTCAGTGTCTCTGGAGGTAAGTTGTAAATGATTTACTTTTATGCTAATAGAGGATATGAGATTGCATTCTTTAAAAAAAATTCAACCTCGAACTTGCTGGATTAATATTTTTAGACCCACATTGAAAAAAATTTTCTTCGTGGATAAATTTCAAGAGAAAATGATCCTATTATTGGTGCAAGATCTTGAGACAAAATATTGAATTGGCGCCTATTGCTTTAGCATGAGCAAATGCTGAAACACGATTCTCACATTTTTTGATAGTTGAATATATATTTTTGATTCGCAAAGTCTGAAGCAAAATAACATAAATTCAGGGAAAACCTAATTTCTCACGATTTTTCCGGATGTAGGTGTTAATAATGTGGTGAATAGATATTTAGAAGAAAGTCAAAATTAGGCGATTTAGGACCAGCCTAGTTTACAATTTTGAACTTTCCTTTCCTGTTCTCTTAATTGGCCCTCCTTGAACAATTTTACGAAATTTTGTGGATTCACGATGGTGAGTTAAGTTTTGAAAAATTAAAAAAATCCATTTTGAAATATCAAAAATATCCGTGACCTTACAAACAGAGATACGCTCTTTCACCGCTTCACCGTCAAAATTTAAAAACGTGAAAAAAAACGGGGAAGACTCCATAAATCCCCGGAGATAAACCAGCGCGGATGCCACATAGTGCGATGAAGCGTTGATATTTTCCATCGCGTCATGCCGAAAATAATCGATTTCCAACAAGATCCAGCAACCGTGCGGATCGGTGGCAGGGATTCAAGGACGTAATGGGATACGTTTCGTAATGACGGTAGGCGATGGCTCGACCCGAGGGAAGAGCAGGAGGATCGGGCGATTAAATAACGGCTTCGTAGAAATTAGATTGTCAGCACGTAGCGCCCGGCCGCGGGAGCACCGCTCAACTCCAACGGGAAAACCGTTGGAAGTACGTGGTTTTGATTATAGCTTCTGCCGGAGAAAAGGACGGCGTCTATAAAACGGGGCTCGCGGACGATGCACGCTCGATTTTGTTGGACTGTCAATAATAGGCCGATGACTAGAGCGGAGGCTTCTTGAGGCCGATAGACGTTTATGTAACGCATTTCAGGGGAAAAGAGGAGTTCGTGTATACGTTGGGGACCATCTGTGATTCCGTGTTCCTGAAGAGAACGGTAATGCTAAACATTTTTAAATCGAGTTTCCTTCAAAATTTGACAAATTTACTTAAAATGAACTAGCTCAGTCAAAGAAGCAATATTTCGACGGTGTAAGTCGGCAATAACTCGGTTTGCGACGTCGCAGACTTCCTGTTATACTTTACTTTTTAAACGGAAAACTACTTGACGGCAATTCTTGAAAATTGCGGTGATTTTTCTTCTCTGTGTGAAGAAAATTCTGCAAAAACTTCAAGGAATCATGTCAATTTGTTCTCCTTTAAAAAAGTAACATAGAGGCGGAGATTTTCAGACACTGCAAACGAGTTATGTGACTCACATTGTCGATTTATCTTTGAAAACGGGGAGACAAAGTACGAATTCAACCGTTCTGATACATATTTTCTCTGTAAATGCCCAGGTAAAACAAGATTTGCGCAACAATAATAATACAACATGATATAACAATAATAAAATCTTCATTTTTGTTTAGTCTACCTGTGTTTTATTTTTTATTTTTCCGATTTTAATATTTTAACGTGTCTCGCAATTTTCGAACGCGCACAATGCAATAATGCTAGTCTAAAAATTTGTGGCCTGAAGAAGGGAATAATATTTCCGAAATGTGCATCGCTTAAGTCAAGGAATTACTGAAGAAAAACCGGGACGAAAAGATAACTTACAGGTAATCAACTAAAGTTAGATTATTATTTTTTTTCTTTAAATTCAGGCATTTATAGACGTTAGTATCTTGTTTAGGAATTACATTTAGGAATTTTCGTTATACAAATCGTGTTCTACGTGAAATTTAAATGAAAAAACGCACGACAAAATGATTAAGTTCTCACCTTGTCTGTTGGTACATTTTTATGTAATTTTTTTCACATTATTCTCATGAAAAATAATTATAAAATGAGACTATGAGTCACACAAGATATTTTAAAATATATATTTATGTTCAGATCATCGAAGATTGTAACTACACTCACGGTGCCTTGTAACTGACTGGGTTCGTAACAACGAACTTCGTGATACAACTATTCGTGCTCTGGTGTGTATCCCGGTGGTATCGACAGTATTTGAAGGCGCTCTACCAGCGTCAGTGTCGTATACCAGAACAAGCATAGTGAAATATACTCGACATAATCTGTACCTTCAAAAAGTGACTCGCTAAAGGAATGGAAATATATTCTACCACGTCAATGCAATGAAATTTTGAGCGGAACAAGTCCCAAATCACTCGTAAGTCCTATGCTCTTTTTCCTACCGAGTCTTTGTTGTTAGAGAAGCTCAGGGCACTACTGAAGCAGCGTGCTCTGTTAACAGTTGTTAACGTGTGAAGGGGCTCTAATGATCCCTCGCAGACTGAATTCTCTAGACCACTTCAGTTGTTAGTAGTTATCACATTACCTTTGAGAAAACAGTTTCTTGAAAACAACTTCTTGAATAGTCTTAAAAGTTCCCTCATCGAAAAATAATGCGGGGACTGGGCCTCATGGTGACCCTCCAGAAAAATTTCAGCGATTATGTTTAGAAGGAGGTTGCTGCCATGTTTTACGGCTGTATTACCTCACTGTTCAGGCTGCCAACCTTACCACGGAAGAGGTTGTTGGAAAGAAATTGAGAATGTAAAGCACTATGTTGGTTTTAAAATTAAGGAAACACGTCTCAACTATGCAAATTGAGTAAAATTCACGACGCTATGCTACGAGCAGATTAAACCATATTTTAGTCCATTGTACTTGTAAGACAGCTACTTGCAACAGCCTCAATTTTCTTTACAGGCCGCATCTACTCAAAATGACTACGCTAATCAGAGATGGATTTTTTCTCATATTTTACCTTTTGCTCTGTTTGGTAATTATTTATAAAATTATTAAAAAATTTAGAGGCCCCTTACGAATGAAAACTTAAATGTATTTTAAGTTTATTCGCAAATCTAATTCAAGTAAAAGGAATAATTTGATTGTAGACTTGAGTTCACCTTCTAATATTTCCTACTTTTGAAATTTTGGATCTCCCATACTAGTGACCATACTTTTTCTGTGATTGTATATTTTACAAGGTCTGGATGGATTAGTATTTTTGCACAAAGCAACGTCTATTCAAAACATACTCTAACAGATAAAAACCCTTCTTTGATATTCTACGGCGAGCTCAGTTTATTAGGGGAAAAGGGCGGGGCTGTAAAACAAAATTTTACGATGTTTTTCCGGCCTTTTGTCGCGGCCGGCCGGCCGTGGGCTATACGCAGGATTTCGATAGCCGGCTCGGAATTACTTTCCAGACAACAATCGATACTTCCTCTTCGACTCGAACGCCTGAAGATTACACTACTGCATGCCCCGAGGAAAAACACCTTACAATCGCATTCTTGCCGAATTTCTTCCAGAATAATATTTACTCTTTGCGAGAATTTGAATAGTTTTCAATTCTATTTTAAGAAACTTTGTGCGTGAGAATATTCTCAGGAACGACCGTTTATAGTTATTAGAATGAAGAAAAATGTCTAAAATATCCAACTAAATAAATGACGCTCTATACGTTAAGCTGTAACGTTAGGAATGTAATCATGAAAAACGGCATGCTAAAAAATATTCAACTGATATGACTTTCGCGCGAAATGAGCGAATAAATAAATCATGTAAATCAATTGAATCATTGGTTACAGTGCCATTGGTTACTTAATCAGTGTTTTGCTTTGGTTACTTAATCAGTGTTTTGCTTTGGTTACGTTAATGCGAAGGACAGTCAAAAGTAAAATCAGATTTAATTCAATAATGCTCATATTATATACATTTACGATGTATTTGTGGTTGTTGCTTGTAATTTTGAAATTGCTGAAATTGCATGCATAAAAAGCTTGGTTGGCTTTACTCATTTTCTTGCATGACATGTCACTTCATGTTTCCAGTTTCGGTAAATATTCTGAATAATTAATCCTCATCCTATTCAATCCTCATGACTACACTTGATGACACAGATAAGAACCAAAAAGTCATGGCTTTTGCGTTATATTTCGCAATATCATTCATAAAATATAAAGTATACAGGATATTTACACGTTTAGATGGATGTGCGACTGAAATCAGTCTAACCTTACCGAACGATGCCCAATTTTCTTTGACATGTTATTTTCTCAACAGAATGCTATATAACATTCTGATGTGGATTCCGCGATTTTTATCCTCCCAATTCAAAGTAAACCCACATAAAGTTTTGAAGCTTACTTTGTTTTATTTTCTCCTACAAATAAAAATCAAAAGGATGGCACATGAGACGGAATAGAGATGTTGCATACGTGAGGAATTTGCGACTTGACTAATGATTTCTATGTTAAAGTTTGCGAGAAACACGATGGTGCCACTAATTTTTCCTGAAATGAACTCCTAAGCTCAAAAAAATCTCTCAAGTTGAGGTCAAAGTGGGTATCCCACCCTACCCTGAGAGTCCACGTCTACGTCAAGACAAACTCTCCACGCAAAGATAGGAAGCAAATACATTGACAGGGCTGCCACTTTATTTGGGGACTCTAAAACTGAAAATACGGCAACCCTGCTAATGTATTTGCTCCCTATCTTTGCATGGAGAGTTTGTCTTGATGTGTACGTGGACTCTCTGGATAGCGTGGGATATCCCCTCCATTTTGGCCTTAACTCGAGAGCTTTTTTTGAGCTTGGGAGTTGATTTCAGAGAAAACCAGTGGCACCATCGTGTTTCTCGCGAACTTGTACATGAGAGGCAATAGTCAAATTGCAAATTCCTCACACATGCAACATCTCCATTCTTCCACATGTAATGACGTTAGGCCAAATTGACCTTTGTCTCTGCTTGAGCTAAACTCAATTTTGAATACAATTACTTGAAAAGTTCGAGATATTTACAGGTTTTCTCGAAATGGTTTTTATTAAAAATAACTTGGCAATGTCCGTGCTTTCATACGACGTGGTGTTTTTCCTTTAAAACGGCGGTGTATAACCCTACGCCTTCGATTAATCGACGTGTAGTAGGCTACCGGCCACCTCTCTGCTGATGAGCAATGGAGCGCAGAGGTTTCTCAGGTTCGTGATAAGGCATTTGGTGGCGGAATGAAATTTTAAATATTTATCGCGGAGTAGATTACTTGACCCGTTGCCAAATGGGTCAGAGACCTAGACAAAAACTGCCCCAATGGTATGGTAGCAACTGGCAGCACGAGGAGGAATGTTATCTGCATACACAGATGAATCCACCCTCATGTGCGCGTTTATATTATTTTCAGTCTCCAAATTTTAAAATTCCCCACCTGAATGTGTAACAAATGAATCAGTCTAAGACAAAGTTAAACATTGTCGATCCCCAGACGAAAGTACGTAACTGTATTTCTAATAGGATAGCCTTGGACATTTATGACTGGCCGTAAAAATCAGCCAAAGAGTGAGACATATTACAGTCATACATTTGTAAACTTTGGAATTATTCTTGTTTCTTCGTTTCTTCCCCTGGGAAACGACGACATACATGAAAATTGAAATTGTTCAGAAGGAGAAAAGAAAGTTTACTCAATGCACAAGCTTCTGATCAAAGTCAGTGAGGCAACTTATGATTTTCAGGATGTTATAGACTGAGAGATCACCAATTTTTAGAATCTTGCTTAGCATTAGTTAGCATATTAGTTAATCATCAGGTATATTTGTTTAATGTAACTTAGAAATTGGTGGGATGAGTCATAACCAATTGTGATAAAGTTTCAATACACCCGGTCCTTCTCAAACAGAGGGCACACGCAGTTTCCCCGGAGATACCGTGTGTTCCATTGCAATATTCCCTAATTTGCACTGAATTTACGAGTACATTTAATTTTGAACTTGATTAGTTTCGCATCTAAAGAACTTGAAAGATGACTCCTGCTTAAAAAACCACATGCCTTCATCGAACTCCGTGCGTAATGTTCACACAGAATATGAAAGGTCCCTCGAATGGAGTTTTCTACAAAAAACTCATTTTTCTATTTGTCGGACAGAATTAGTATCAATATCGACGGATTCGAAGAGGACGTGGTTTCTCTTTCAATATTCTCCGCCTATTTTTCCACGCACCCGTTGACCCGATCAAAAACTCGACGAGTGTCTGTCATTTTAGTAATGATAGATTGCGATCGAACATTCATCGAACGCTAACATGGAAAATTCCGAGCTAAACTTTGCGTCCCGAAAAAAAAATTAAAAGTTAAGGTCAAAAGGTGAGCTCAAAATAGAGAAATCATGAAAATCTCATACCACGTATTTTGGAAGCAACGTTTTACTCTTCACAGAAAAAAAAAAAACACATTGGATCTCGAGTCCAGATTCTTGAAAACATTGACAAGAAAATATACTCTTGATTCAATCGGATTTCTGCTTGAATCAAGACAAAATCCTCTTTAATTAAGAGGCTTGGTTCTTGATTTAAGCTAGATTCTGATTGAATCAAGAGTACTTTTTCTTATCGATGTTTTTAAGAGTCTGGACTCTAGATCCAATGGGTTTTTTTTCCAGTGTCAGATGCCCAAGCCTGATCAAATGGACCTAAGTTTCGCTAAAAATACGTGTCCTGCGGGTTGTGCAGGGCCATCACATACGACATTTAGATATAGCTCTACATATACATCATAAAAAAGTTATCAGGCATTAGGTTAGGTTGGGTTAGGTTTGGTTAGGTTAGCGCCAGGAACTTTTTTTTTATAACTACCCCTAGAAATCCGAGTCTGGATAAAATTGACCCGCCTCTCTCTCTTGATGGAGCTAGGGGGCCAGTACATACGAACATTAGATGTAGGTCTACAAATAAATCATAAAATAATAACCAGACACCAAATTGAAAAAAAAGAGGAAACAATCGAGTGTCAACAAAGTCGAAGAAAGGAGGGACGTAATCGACCCTCGGTTTTCCTCTCCCGAATCAGAGTATGAGAGACAGGAGCGTTGAGAGTTGACGCTTCGCGCCATCGCGCCTTCAATTTTGCAGACGCAACACGGACATCCATCAAGCACGAATAGTTGTATCTGTGCGCCGTCATCAACGCGCGTTGAGGTTTCGAATTGACCTGATTGCATCTTTCAGAGGAGTTACGTACGGCGGATGAGGAGCGGGGTGAGAGAGCGCAGTGCGTCACCAAAGAGGTGAAAAGTTCAACGAAAAAATATGTGTTTTGCCTTCAAAAACATAGAAATAATGTACAAAATACTTCAACAACTTTCAAAAGCAATGTCTTTAAATACGGATCAGTTTGACCCGACTTGGGAATTTGCGTATAGAAAAAGTTTTAAGTATCGAAGGGTTAAACTTTCCGCTTTTTAGAATAGTTCATGAAAATACTAATCAACTTTACTGTTCAAAATTGCCACATGATACTTTCCACAAGATGAGGATGACCATGTTAAAAGATTTAAGAGAACGTTTTTGTTGGTTTACTTTTAAAAGAAGAAAATGTGAGAAGGAAAAAAATGCAACAATGCAAATTGTCATACAAGTTATGAGACATCATCCAGAAATGACCTTAAGAAGAGGCTTATGACTACCTTTCTAACTCTTTACGGCAGGTTTTGAGGAGGGGTCGGTCGGGCCTTGTCATTAGGGATGGGGGGGGGGTGTTAAAAATCGGGAGAACTACTAATTTCAATAATAGAATGCCTCTAAAATTGAACACCGTTGAGCAGAATGGAATTTTTGCTAAAGACAATGAGAATGCAACAAAAAATTGAAATAAAATATAATAGAAAAAAAATAATGAACTGAAGCAAAAACAAAAAATTAAAGGGTAAGATGAAGTCAAATTTGTGTAATAAAAAAACTTTCCTTGTAGGCAGGCTCCTTCTGTTAAAAATGTCCGATTACACAGCTTTTGAAAAGCTAAATTAGATCAGAAAAAGCTTTTGACAGGTGAAGTCTCTCGTTTCAACGTTCCGTTTACCTGTTGATGGTTCTAATCAGATTACATCGAGTTTTATCTATCTTCACCGACGGCAAAAAGGCTCGGAGAAGACAAAAGAGCAAGATGAGCAACTTGCATGGAATATAAAACCGCCGATTCTCGGAATCGCTAGACTCGTGTTGGAAAATAATAATTGAATATTACGATTTCTTAGAAAATTCAAGCGCTCAAAGAAGTACCGGGAACAAAGGCTCAGTAACTTTCGATTTCCTCCATTTTCTCGTTTGGGAATACTGCAAATTTTCAGCAAATAAATCCTCATAAAATAATTAATGGGTCTGCTGCATGCAAGATATACAGCCACCTGAATATACTTTCTAATTGCCAATTTACTAAAAAAACCCGCATAACACATCAAAAAAGTCTGAAATTTACTCCTCAGCTCGCAATCTGTGTAGTGTGGAACACGATTTTTCAAATTTACCGCGGGCAGTTTTTCCAAAGGGTTGGCAGTTAGGTTTGCCCGGAGAGAGACTATGCGCCAGTATTGCAAAGTAGAAATTTAAAACATCGCATCGTATATGTTATTAGATATTGCTGAGATTCTCTGAATATTACCTCATTTAACAGGACTCCAGTAGCTTAAGAATAATATGCTTTGCTCTTAAAATTAAGAGCAAAATAAAGGGAAAATTTAGCCATGAAAAACATTCAAATTTTTCATCAGTCACGAACACCAAGTCTCTTTCTTTAAGGTCTGTTTCTCGTTAGAGGGTATAAATTGCTGAACTGTACATTTAAAAAATGCGCACATGACGCAATTTTTCATAAAGTGTCAGCTGACATAAAAGAGGCACTTGTTTAAAAGTTCTCCTAAAAAATAGGTATAAATGACGATAGATCAATGTTGTTCAATGACATTTGATTGGAACATAATCGCAAATTCTCTTTCCGAATGTTAATCTTAAAATGGAAGCTCAAAACATCGTAAACGCCATCAGGTGTTGCTCAAATTACGCAACTGGTCGTATCTTTAAATAATATAGTAGCTTAAGTGTAAAATCGTTTGTTCTAAATTTATGACTTCAATTTAAAGAAAAATCCCGGATGAAAGAATCTCGAAGCGAGGACTTTTCAGGTTCTTTGACAGCCAAGAACGCCGAGCCTTATTTCTCACTTCTTCTTTACTGGTAGAGGGACGTAAGATGCACATTCGGTAGAAAGGCAAGCATCCCATGTCTACACTTTCAAGAAGGGTGTAAGTTGCGTGAGCTTTTAAAGAAGAGTTTTTTTTTTCAAAAAAAGGTTCAGGTGATACAAAAAGGGTGATAGAGAGAGTGTGCTGTAGAAAGTTGATGAAAATAGGTGTAAACGACTTTTTCATCACAGATCCTTACTTTAATGGAAAAATACCTACAGTAACATGAACCCTGAACATCGTAAGTGCTAAATATCAGATGCTGCTGAGATTGGGCAACTTTTCTTCTTATTTAAGGAGAATCCAGTGGCCTGAGAATATCATCTTTTTCGTAACTTTATGAAATGGATTTAGAGAAAATCCCTCGATGAAACGTTCGCTAGGAGAGAGCACTTACGTTTTTTAATAGTTATGAAGATCAAGCTTTCATTCTCAAGACTCACATTCTCTGGTGGATGGATGAAAGTTGGAAACATTCGACAAACAGGCATCTGTTACGTTTCCGTAATTTCAAAAACGACGCAAGTGATAAAAGTTCTCAAAACAAGAGGTTAAATAGCTTAAAATAGGCGTAAACTCTACAATTTGATTCAACAGGGGCGTGAGTTACACATGCTAACAAGGTTGCTAATCTGATGCGGAAAGATCATATAAACACGGCGCAAATTTAAAGTTTTTGTTGCAGAATGATCGATAGTGACACTTTAATCACAGGTCACTGGTGTAATGGAAATAGACGATTGATATATTGCGAGAATGTTTGGAGCGCATCAGTAATGCATATCCTCACTAAAAAAATAGGGAAGTTGATTGAACATTTAGGATGTAAAAAGAATGTGCGAGAACTTATAAAATGCTAAATTACCCGCCCTAGCAGTTGGTTTTACATCTTGACATTGCTAAAGTAGCTGCTGTAGCGGATAATTGAGCATTTTATACGTTCTCGCACACTTTTTTTACATCCAGAATGTTAAAGCAACTTCACTTTTTTTTGGTGCTTCAAAAAGCGCAGCAACACCCTGGTAGCCTTTAGGACGTTTTAACTTCCCACCCTTCATCCTGGGGCGGGTCAGAAGGTGACAATCCTTGACTCCTCACGTTTTTATACATTTAAGAGAGGCGTAAGTGATGCAATTTTTCTGCAAAGGTAAACTTCATAACGATGTTTTTGTTGCAGAATGGGCGTAAGTGACACTTTAATAACAGGCCACTTGTTTGAGAGAGATAGACGATGGATTTATTGCAAGAAAGTGAGCAAGACCCAGTAGCGCTTAGGAGGGCATCAGTAATGTATACCTATCCTTCAAAAGCGCAGCAACACTCTGTAGTCTTTGGGACGTTTTAACTTCCCACCCTCCACCCTGGGGCGGGTCGACAAGACGTTTTTATACATTTAAGAGGGGCGTAATGATGCAATTTTTTAGCAGAGGTAAACTACAATACTATGTTTTTGTTGCAGAACGGGCGTAAGTGACACTCTAATTACAAGCCACTAGTTTAATGGAAATACACGATGGACGATAGAGGGTAACGATCTTTGACTCATCAAGTTTTTATGCATTTCAGGGAAGCATAAATGATGCAATTTTCCAGCGAAGGTAAACTGCATTGACACGCTGTTTTGTTGCAGAGTAAGCGTAAGTGACCCTTTAATTACAGATCACTAGTTTGACAGAAATAGACGATGGATACATTGCAAGACCCGACAGCGCTTAGGAGGTTTTCCACTCGAGAGAGAATGGGGGAGATCTTTGACTCATCACGTTTTTATAAATTCAAGAAGGGCGTAAGTGATGCAATTTCGCAGCAAAGGTAAACTACATTAACTCGACGTTTTGTTGCAGAATGAGCGTAAGTGACGCTCTAAGCACAGGTCACTAGTTTAATGGAAATAAACTATGGGTACATTGCAGGAAAGCGAGCAAGACCCGATGGCGCTTAGGAGGTTTTCCACTCGAGAGAGAATGGGGGGAGATCTTTGACTCGTCACGTTTTTATACATTTGAGAAGGGCGTAAGTGATGCAATTTTGTAGCAAAGGTAAACTACATTAACTCGACGTTTTGTTGCAGAATGAGCGTAAGTGACACTCTAAGTACAGGTCACTATTTGAATGGAAATAAACTATGGGTATATTGCAAGAAAGCGAGCAAAACCCGATGGCGCTTGGGAGGTTTTCCGCTCAAGAGGGAGCGAGAGGAGAGAGGCGTATGTGATGCAATTTTTTTAGCAAAGGTAAACTACATTAACACGGCATTTTTGTTGCAAAATAAGCGTAAGTGACACTCTAATCACAGATCATTAGTTTGAAAGAAATAGACGATGGATACATTGCAAGAAAGCGAGGAAGACCCGCTGGCACCTAGGAGGTTTACCACTCGAGAAGGGGTGGGAGGAGAGAGCTAGTAGGAGTGTAACGAACCTTGCTCAACGGGATCCCATCCTTGGCGGCCATTTGTAAATCCTTAATCCTGTGCGCGGTAGGTCACATCGTGCCCTCGCGGGATCGCACGACCCGAAGCCCGGTCCCGGTCCACTCCTCGAGGCTCGGACGGAACGACGGTCACGACTAGGAAAACGCGGCCGGGGGGCGCTACACCGACGGCGACGCAAAGGGGGTTCGCCCTCGACAACGCAACGCTCCTCGCAACTGGTCCTGTCCGCGAATGAGTGCGCCTGGCTCGCTAGGCAACGTCTCTTCACCGACTGAGGCGCAAGGCGTCGCGGCGGCCGCCCGGCTCCGGCTCGATACGGTCGCCGTGTTGCCAAGTCACGCCCGGGCTACGTTGCCAAGTCTCCTTCGGGTTGGGGTGGTCCGCCCCGG
>NW_017547246.1:1231415-1360765 GCF_001854935.1 Bemisia tabaci
CTTCCCGGCGACCCGCGCCCCCCGCCCCCCGCCCGCCCGGACGTGCGCACCGCGTCGTTCCGTACCGGGAGAGGTGCTCCCGTGCTCCGAGCCAGAAGTCGTTTTGCATTCGCCACACCCGACGGAATGATCGAGGCAATTTTTGGCGGAAAAAGCGTATTTTCGTTGATGATCGGTCGAACCAAAATGGGTGGATCAAGCGGTTCCGTGTTTTGTTTTGACGCGATCATAATTTTTCGGAACAACATCGTGATTCACCAGACAGATAGAAGGTGGAATTCTTGCAAACGTTGGAGCCAAAATATAATCCTACAAAAAGTAGGGTTTAGAAATGACCTGATGAAGATGATGGTATCCGACCAGCATCAATTTCGAAAGTCTGTTTACAAACCCGATTATGATCCCGCCGCCATTGCCGCGACATTTTGGCTCGACCGATCATCAACGAAAATACGCTTAAAGGCGCTACAGCATAGAATAAGTGGATTGCATCTTGCAAAAAGGAACCAGGAGCATTCCAATGTTGCTACAGGGTTGTGCAACTTACATTCTTTGCCAAAAATTACTGAAATCGCGCACAAAATTAAATTTACAAAGGTCATATTCATCTTAAAATCGTTGTTAATTGGGAATAAAGATAAAACCTGTTCCGATGATCGGTTCATATTTGCAAGGTAAAACCAGTAGCACAATTTTAGCGAAATGGGAATACTCTTGGTCCATTTTCGCAAAATGCAATCCAAGGAGACTACGTCAACAGAATCGAGAGCTCCGTAAAAACCAATGTTAACATTTTTCTTCCTGGGTCGGTAAAATTTTTACTTATTGAAGCAAATATATAATTGGAAAGAACATGAATTTTAAGTATTCTCACATTAATCCTCCTGTTTGACGGTAAATAAGTGTAAAAAACCTTTTAAATTCCTAAAAACGTATGTTATCTATTACCGCTCGACCTTTCCAGAACGGCGACTTACCAGCGGCTTACGACTTACGTAAACAGTGCGTATTGATGCAGTTTCCCTCGTTGACGTGAAAATGGCGGTGGCTTGCACATCTGTTCACGTTAGTCTCTTTATTCCACGGCTAGAGTACACGTACTGCCGTGCTAAGGAAAAACGCCGTATGAGCCTTCAGACGTTGCCAAAATTTCTTTGGCAAATCACGGATTTTCGGAAAAAGTTGTAAATATTCTTCCGAGTATGATGATTCCGGTAAATGAGGTTAGAAAATTAAAATCTGAAATTTTAAAAATTCTGGCCGTTTGAAACTCATAAAAGTTCTGATGAACCAACTCAAACAAAGATTCAAAATTGCTTGGAGGCTAATGACATCATGAAGAAGGCGTGTTTTTTCAAAGACACAATTAAAATGTACGAGAAACTCGTCAAACACAAATAGAACTATAGTATAGAATCCTATAAATATGTTTGATCCTTTGGGTTTCGCGGCCCTTTAATCAGGCTCTATGAAGACGTAAAGGCGCGAGGCATTAACTCAAGATGCCAGCTTCCTTTTTTGCTGCCGGTGAGGTGTCACTAAGATTCGGTAGAAAACTTAAAAGGAGAGGCCAGACTACGGCTCTCTCATCATCGGCTGTGTTTTTCACATATCCTTTGAAGCATAAATAAGGCAAACGGAACCAATACAACATGGAATGGAGCAAAAGTAAGAGCGCGCGTTGATGACGGCGCAGAGATACGACTATTCGTGCTTGATGGATGTCAGTGTTGCATTGGCAAAATTGAAGGCGCTCTGGCGCGAGGCGTGAACGTGAACTTGCAATGCTCTGGGTCTATGCTACTCGTGATTCTGGCACCTTGCAACATCGGACCAACAACTCCTACATTCAACTCCCCATATTCAGTGTGTGATTCCGACATCAAATAATGGTCCGCATATATTTTACCTGCCAAAAATTCTGTATGTTTACTCTATACCGTTAACTTTGAGATAAGTTTGCTCAGCAGCTGGAGATGATTAAATGGACCGCATTAAACAGAAAGGAACCAAGCCACATCAGCTATTGCCTTTAATCGGGCAGTTTAATTTTTTACGTGAAAATGGTTGTGCGGATTTTTTTTGCAAATTTTAATGAATTTTCTTCATAATACAAACCAAATTCTTTAAATTTTCAAAGGAATCCGCACGAACGTTCTCTCGTAAAAAATCAAATTCCCCTGTTAAATTTGGCAATAGCTGATGTGGCTTGGTTCCTTTCTGTTTAACGCGTACCAAATGTGACATTGCACTATGAAGATTTATACAGAGAACTATTCTCTACATAAGCAAATCGATGTTTTGTTCAAATTTAGCGGGAAAACCATTATTATAATACGAGTGAGAATATTTGACTACTTGCTGAGCGTTTGACAAAATGCCTAATTTGACTGTTTGACTGTGACAAATGAACCACGTTAAGCAGAAAGGAACCAAGCCACATCAGCTATTGCCAAATTAAATCGAACAATTTCATTTTTTCCATGGAAATTTTTGTGCGGATTTTTTGAAAATTTTGGTAAATTTTCAGCACAGTGCGTAGCAAATTCCTTAAAATTTGCAAAGTAATCTGCACAAACTTTCTCTAATAAAAAAATTAAAAAATTGAATTGCCCGGTTAAATTTGGCAATAGCTGATGTGGCTTGGTTCCTTGCTGCTGAACGCGATTCAAATACTAATATTCTACTATACTGATAACAAGCTGAAAGGAACGAGCGCGCTCTACCAGCTAAGCGCTTCGAAGACACTAGTTGCTTCAGACTATTAATACCGATGAGATCAAGGTGAAGGAAACCTTGAGATCCGCTATTGTGGCCGGTGCCGTCATCCATGCCACCCTTTGCAAGATTTTAAAGCCATACAGAATTGTTCGAATAAACTTGTTAATGAACCTCCCTTCCCTCAGGTGTCCTCGATTATACACAACGTTCCTTCTCCCAGTGACGGGAACACTCATTGTCCCGCGGCATGAAAAGGCATCTGCAAAGTGTTGAGGAAGAACGCCTTAGGGACATTCGAACTTTGCAAAATTTCCTCCGATATTACAATTATTTACCCGGAAAATTATTAATTATCCTCTTCACAAATTTCAGAAACTTTAGGTTGAGTTACGTGTGAATTTATACACAAAAATAAAGGGAATATATTCTCAAGTTGCGTTTAAAAATTCGACAGTTGTGGAAGGAAATGTGGCAACGTGCGGTAGATCATACGGCGTTCCTCTCCAGCGCGACGGTATTTACGCGAGAGAGCAGGCGGGCCGCAAAACGCCGGTCGAACAAATCGCATTGAGGGAAAATATTTCGAGTGAAAGGCCACGGGGCACTTCCTCTGCATAGTCTCCAAGACGCTGAGCGCCGTGATTAATGACGGGGATAGATAACAACAGGGTAGAATTCGCAGGCACACGAGCGCGCCGAGCCGGGTATGCAACCCGCGACGCACGAGGAAGATGAATGATCCCGCGCGGAATCTCGGCGAGTCGCGACCTCGCCGGGAACACAGCTGTGTCGTCCGCGTCGCCTCTGGGTTCCTCCGTATTGGGGATTTTGATTTCTCGAGTGCCTCGATGGGATATTATCGATATTGCGAGATTCCATTCGGAAACTTCTCAATAAGCCTCCTTTTCCTCAGGTGTCCTACTCAGGACCTCAAGTGCCAGGAATTACTCACGGACACAACGATAAAATAAGCTCAGTCAGTTTAAGAACCAAATGCAGGGTGGCCAAGGAGATTTAGATTTTCTCTAAAATATATTCCTAAATAGAGTTTCTGAAATTCCACTGACCTCTATAGGTTCCCCGTGATCAATTTTCGGATAATTTCCGGACTTTTGAGATAACACAGGACATTATGTGATTATTTTAAGATTTTTTATCCGGCCTATGGATAAAAAACAACTTAAAAAAGTAATACTCAAAAAATTGCCGATTCCGCATACAACCTTTCCCGGGCTTTTTGCCTTTTTTTCTAAGACCCGGTTTTCCGTGGCCCCTTATTCCTCCTGTCTGTTCCCAGTTTTTTAGGGTTCTCTAGGATAGTTATGCCTCTGCATACCCACTATCATTCTTACGTATACCTTCTTGTTCCAATGTTGGCTAAAGCTACTGTCAGTCTTAAATGTTAAATGCTGCCAAAAACCCACGTTATGCGAGTCAGACAAGAGTCAAAATATTTTAGAGATACTAAACTCACAATCGTCCCACCGCACAAAAGTTTTATTTGGAAGAGCGACGTTATTTTCCACAAAACCAACGTTGGTGACCGACATTTAAGCAATCTTTTTAAAAATTCTTTCGGGCGGGCGGTCAGCGCGAAACGCGCATTGGCGCCTACAAACCTAAGTAGATACTTCAAGCATTGTGCAATGCGTGAGGTATCCACTTAGGTTTGTAGGCGCTAGTGAGCCTCTCACGCTGGCAGCACGCCGCTCCGCTTTGTCAGGCTCCAATATTTATACTCGCATAGTCAGCGTTTTTTAACTGATGATTTTGAAACGTTTGCACACTCTGCATTGATTATTCTCATTCAAATTGATGAAAAAAAAAATATGTATAATTTATCAAAGGAGAGTAATAATATGATGTTTTTTTTGGATATTGGTAGTTTCGTGTCAAATTTAATGATTTCGAAGGCACTTTAATTTTTTGTTTTACATTTTGTGCTTTTACTGTGCTGCAGCGAGGTGTACGCGCAACCAAACGCTCACAATTTGACGTATTTGACTCTAAAAGATCGATGTACAAATGGGTTAAAAGTAAAGATTGCGCGCTTCTTGGTTTTTTCCCCTCTTTTATTCATTTTTTCAGTTTCTTTCGGCACAACTGCGGCTCATTGTGATTAATATCAATGCCATCGCTTGGAAAAGGTTTTACAAATATCTGTCACATTTTAAAAATATAAATGTTTACATATGTAAGGTATATTGTACATCGAATATTTAAAGGATAGAAATAAAACCATGTATTCACCAATGACAATTTAAAAAGATGAATCAAAAGGAGAAAGTAACATTTCATTTAGAAAATGAGCAACCATAACAACACCTCCTTCTCTCTCAATTTCATATTGTCAATTAAATTTTACATACCGACTAAAATAACACGCTTAGACCAAGTCACTGTTGCTTATTTTACGTGTGGGCGTAAACTACTGGACAAAAAAGGTGCGCGGACAAAAAATCGTTGACAAAATGTCCTGAAACCAAAACTTGCGGTCATCCAGCTAATATTTTCCCGAAAGGTTGTCCGTTCATACAAAGTTTTACTAGTCTCTCTTCGTCCCTATCGGTCAACGACCGTACTTTTAGCGCTACGAGTGCAATTCTATTATCCTCGGTATTTCAGCATATGCAGACAGAGAGTACAGATCTAGCAGACTGGCTTGATCTGGGCTTCAAACCAACGATTTAGACGTTCACCCACGAGACTCTCTGGATGGAATCTTTCGCGGATCATTTTGATGTATTTCTACCAAACGGAACTATGTGCATTAAGACATGATCCCTGAGACCCATAAGAATATAAGCATAACAGGGCTCACGTCATAATGCACATAGTTCCGTTTGGTAGAAATACGTCCACTTATGGACAGACATCGGAATATTCGAGGAGGAAATAAAGGGACGGATGATGTTAAGGTTGATATGTTCCGCGTCGGGTCTGTAACCATGACAAACAATGGTTGATTGGTCATTAGGGTATCGCATGTCACCGTTGAATATTTCACGAGCTTATGTAACTCCGCTTCATTTCGACGTTTCCATCCCCCGTTGTCTTCAGTCTATTACCAGAGGGCGAGCACCGCAAAAAAGGCAATGAGATGGGCACGAGAGACCAGAGACCATACATCAGGCACGTGTGTTGCGGAGCCACTGATGGCTGTCTTTATTCACTACTCTGATAGTCTACTTCTCTTAAGCCTAAATGAATTCATCCGAAAACATGTCAGGATGATATTGGATAACGTTAAGATCACCGTCCGG
Source organism: Bemisia tabaci (assembly GCF_001854935.1). Classification (NCBI taxonomy): domain Eukaryota; kingdom Metazoa; phylum Arthropoda; class Insecta; order Hemiptera; family Aleyrodidae; genus Bemisia; species Bemisia tabaci. The sequence continues at coordinate 1,237,400 of NW_017547246.1, forward strand.
CGATAGTATCACAAGTGCCATCGACGTTTACAAATTTCCGCTGTCATTTTATTTTTTTACGGAAATCATAAAAACCACGTAATTTGTCATTTTCCAGACGTAGGGAAAGTAACTCTATTTCATGATTTTGAAATTTAATCGGATAGTTCAATTTTTGGCACTAGAATGATTGCAATTTATGTTCAAAATTTGATTTTTTGATTTGACCTACACTAAGAACAAATACGTTACCATTTTAAGTAAGAAACGCCCAACAGATATCTGATAAAAATACAATCCATGAATGGAAATTTTGAATACTAACTGGACCGCGTTTAACAGAGAGGAACCAAACCACATCAAATGTTGTCAAATCTGACTGAGCAATTTAATTTTTAACAAGAGAACACTTGTGCGGATTCCTTTGGAAATTTCAATTAATTTGCCTCGTACTATGCAGAAAATTCACTGAAATTTGCAAAAAAAATCCGCACAACCGTTTTCGTGCACAGGAAAAAAACACATTGGATCTAGAGTCCAGACTCTTAAAAACATCGAAAAGAAAAAAAAAACTCTTGATTCAATCAGATTTAAGCTTAAATCAAGAACCAAGCCTCTTAATTTGAGCGGATTTCCTTTTGATTTAAGCTTAAATCTGATTGAATCAAGAGTCCTTTTTCTTGTCAATGTTTTCAAGAGTCTGAACTCTAGATCCAATGTGTTTTTTTTTTTTTTCCAGTGTGTAAAAAGTGAATTTGCCCAGTTAAATTTAGCAATAGCGGATGTGGCTCGGTTCCTTTCTGTGTAACGCGGTTCAATTGTACTTACATTCCATCTCGCAGGGAACGGCACATTGTATGGGAGTTCCACAAGTGAGTCAACCTCGATCCTACTCGGAGCAAATGAATTCATGTGTGGGAGCTTCGGAAATGTTTACAGAGATCCAAAGCAAGGTTTCAAGGGACGTGGACGAAGATAAATCGTCGCTCGGCTTGCGTAAGAGCGTATCTCCATTTTGACTTGAGCCTCGGAAATGATTATGCTAAACGGATGACGGGGCTCATTCCGAGATGTAGTTACGTCTCTACCCCAGCGGTGCGATGAATGACGTAGCTGGTGAATTTAAAAACCCCGAGCCGAGACCGAGATTCAAGCTCCGTAAATTTTGACGCAGTGAGAAATCGCCTTCAATTAGCCATGATACAATATCACGACTTCGAGGTTCGATAAGTTGTATCTCGCAATCTGTATGCTTCGTTCCAGTCGAGTGCGTCTAAATTAGATGTGTAAATGAGAGAAATGGGTATATCAATCGCATTTTTTCAAAATATTCGGTTATGCAATAGGTTTGTCAACGATGCTAATCAATGTTGATTGTTGTTAGTTTGTTCAAAATGCTTACTTTCAATGGCAAGTAGTTTTTTGTGTTTTGTTTTTACTTGTGAAGAAAATTCACTGCACCGAAAAAAAAAGGGAAGTTAAATTAACATTCTGAATGTAAGAAAAGTGTGCGAGAACTTATAAATGCTGAATTACCCGCCACAGCACTTAATTTTACATCTTGGCATTGCTAAAGTAACTGCTGTGGCAGGTATTTTAGCATATTGTAAGTTCTCGCACACTTTTTTTACATCCAGAATGTTAAATTAACTTCAATTTTTTTTCGGTGTGGACAATCTCAACAGAAACTTTCGATCGGGTTTCATTTAAAAGGTGGTTTCACGATAACTGGAATAGTTTTGTCGCCGTAATAGACAAAACATTTTTCGGTCATATTTTTAGTAGAAATGATAATCACTCGAATTTTTTAGCATTCATCTTCAAAGGGTTGCGTACTATAACCATTTCTAATGATTTATTGCTCTACTTCTCAATTAATGTAAGCGTAAATTCCGAAAATGTGCTGTTTGTTACGCGGTAAAAAGTCAGCGTAGGAGACAGCACATTTTCGGCCATTTACACATTAAAATTGAAAAGTAGAGCGATAAATATTTGAAATGCGTTAAAACACGTAACCCTGTACAATTAAGCAAAAAAATTCAAGTGATTATCATTATTACTAAAAATACGACCGAAAAATGTGTTGTCTGTTACGGCGACAAAACTATTCCAGTTATCGTGAAACCACCCTAAAACACTAAAATATAAGGGGACAATTGCAACGTCACAATCTCGACGAAGGCGCGTAGGACGCTTAGAGAAAGTGGTGGATGAAATTGAAAATGAAATACGAAACTGGGAGATTCTGCAGGATTTGGAAGCTGGTAGCAATCCCATGCGATTATGGATCGTATAGCTTGTAACATACATGCAGCTTGATCATAAGTTTTAAGATCATCCATCAGCTTAAGCGATGCTTTAGATATTAGGATTGAAATTGAAGGGCGGAGTTGGGCAAAATTGGATACACTGCTGAGATTGGATTCATTGGATTCAAGAGAAAACCGTTGAGTTAGTAGATCCTTCTCGCACTGCGATCGATGCTCGTTGCGTTCAAAGATCGACTTATTCTGCCGGGTAAAATTTCACCATACTCTTAACTCAAGTTTTTCCCTCTCAGCGAAAAATTGTTGGTTGTGACGATCAGAAGACTTTCATCACGACGAGAGAACATTCATCGTCACGATAGACATTCCGCTCGATTTGTTTAATAACTCCCTAGACGCAACCGCAGTGATTTCCTCAGCTCAAAGAGAAACTGTAAGGATAAGGTTCCCTTTGATGTGACAAGTCCGATCCATCCAAATGCATCATATTACAGCGGTGATTCGCTTTAACCCCACTACCATCGCACGGTATAAGTATCCTTAAAAAGCATATGCCGGGACAGTACACTATCATAATGGACCACTAGACAAGGTGCGAATATAAGCATTCTGATACATATTTCTTAACCAAAATTTCACGTTAAACACGATGCGCACAACTAAAATTACCGAAATGAACTCCTTACGAAGATATTTAATGATTCTTGATGCGTGAATTCAAACCACCCGCTCATGAAAACTCAATGCTATACGTGATTCACGTAGCGCGCTAAACGTTATCATGACAGTCTCTACAATATACAAAGCTAGCAACCTCAATCTTGTCGCTTTGGCTCAGCTATAGCAAATTGCTTATAGTTTGATAAACACATGGTGGGACATGAACATTGCTCGACTTCTAAGCTTGCTGAGACCGTTGTAGTGCGCGATTTGATTCACGTAGAACTTTGAGTTTCTTGTGAGCGGGCAGTTCAATTTTCTCGTAACCAATGTGAAATAAAAACGTTAATCTTTGTCAGGAGTTGGTTTATGTAATTTTCGTTGTGCAAATCGTGCGCTACGTGAAATTCTGACTGAGAAACGTGTATCAGAATGCTTAAATTCGTACTTTGTCTAGTGGTCTATTACGTCTTTTTCCAAGAATTTCAATGTGGATTGGTTCATTCCACTCATAAGCGTTTGGAGCGTTATAATGCGATTTCTAACGGCACGCGGCAATGAAGGTACGATTATCGATGGAACGATGGGTGTTATGTTCCCGCGGGGCGTGGAAGCGTAACGAACAGTGAGACATAGCGAAAAGCATTTTGATCCCGTCATAGGTAAACGAACCGCCAGTCATTGCAGACAGGCCAGACAACCTCAATCGAAAGCGGGTGGCGTATAGGGGGGGGGGGGGCAAACCCGTTGCAGACATAGTCGGAACGTAGCAGCGCAGTGGCGACTTTAAAAATCGGTAACGTTATTTTTCCTCGATTTAAATCCATGTAAATAATCGAACTTAGAGGAGCCAACATGTTTCGAGAGCTATCGATTGTTCTGTATGCTTAAAGCGGACGGAACGCACTGTTGCCAACTTACGGCGGGTCGCCTCTGATACGGCAGTGCTGTCGCTGAAATATTTCAAATTTGAAGTTTATGAAATTCCGGTGGAGCATCACATAAACTTTCACAAAGTTGGGAAATGTTCCAAACAAATGAACTTTATTTTAAGGGACTAAGAAACTGATCCTCCCTCCCTCAATTTAAATTGTAAGCTCGAGTTTCAATTCTGAGTTTCTTCGGTTCCTAGAGGAATCAGTCTTATTTGGACTGCATTTTGCAATTTGGACCTATAAATTCCGCTCCGGTTTAAAAACAACGTATGTGCCATTGGTTTCCCTATGCACATAAGTGTTTTTTTCAGATGAGCCAGAATTAATAGCTTTAAATTGCAAAATGTAGTCCATTTGTCAAAAGCAGCAGGAAGAGAACGAGAAACAAAATTAAATCAGCGAATCATATCTTGTGACGTAAATCACCACTTTTAATCTGAATTTTTCTTCTGCCTAGAATCTTGTGCCTCAATACTTGTGACCAGGGTCGGATTTACCTATTTGCCGCCCATAGGCCGCCTGTATTTTGCCGCTCCCTTCTAATCCGTTTTAAAACTTAAATAAGAGCCATAAAATGGACATGCCGGAGGGGGAAGGGCGCATGCGACGCGTTTACTCGTGTTAGGTTCCTTTTTTGTGAAAGCCCTGTTTGCATAAGCAAAAATTCACGGAATTTTGCGAAAAAGGCAAGTTCCGTAAGCCGTTCTCTGTGTGGACATGCCTTGCATTGAAAAGAAATAAACGAGAAAGTCGTAAAAAAACAAATGTAAATGTGATTTAGCTTCCGAAATGGTATCTTTATGAGAACTTACATCTAAAAATTTTTCTTCCTGCTCCTTATTCTGGAAAATAACTCGATTATCTCTTCAAATTGAAGCTTTAGAGAGGAAAATCCGCCTCTGCGCCGCGGGTTTCTCTCCCTCCTCTCAAATTCTATTCGACATTGCTCACTGCGCCGCGCCACTCCAGGTTTTGCCAAATTGAGCCTTTGTTTTGTCTCTTAACTCGAATAATTAAAGCTGCCACCTCTTTTGCCGCCGAAAGACGACAAAAGTAGAAATTACTTTATTTGTCCTCTCAGGAAATTAGAGATTTTGCTGCCTTTTCTCGTTTACTTTGTGATTGTTTTTCCGAACCCAATTTTTTTATACCTTTGTATAAAAAACCGCTTCCGCCATGGCACCCCCTTTTCCCCCGTCCTTCAATTCGGCACTGATTTTGACTGATTATCCGATGTATAAAAGAATTTAAATACTTTATGTACAATAACGTTCAGCTGTGTTTGTGTGTAAGTTAAAGGCCAGCCACGCCTCCCCCCCCCTGGCTCACCATAGCTATGCTCGTTTTATTTTTATGAAGTCGTTTCATAAAATATTTCACCAAATTTTAAACGTTTCTTCTTTGACTTCAACACAACTGAGCTGGGGAAAACAGTATAAAGGGTGTCTAGTTTTTTTGTTTTGTTTTTGTTTTTTTTTTGTCATTTGGGGAAGTCCTGATGGAATCCTGATTTTGACTGTTGAATCCTGATTTCATAATTTTTTCAAATCCTGATTTTTGGCGGAGAAACTTTAGCTTCACAAAAATAGCGCGATAAAAAAAATCGATCGGACGGCCGACTTTTCTCAAATTCTGATTTTACGACTGATTTTTCCTCAAATCCCGATGAAACCGGGATTAAATCCTGATTGACCTCAAATCCTGATAGAATCGGAAAAATCGGAAAAATCCTGATGCTAGAAATCCTGTGTAAGGATTGCATGCAATTTTCCCGCGTTCGAGTCCAGGCTCGTCTGTTTTTACAGTGAGAGCACTTCGGCATCCCTGCACCGAGGTAAAGGGGCGAAGCCTTACATGAAATAGTTATGAGTTTGCTTGGGTGCATGTGTTGGAGTTTGTGGCGCAAAGCGAAATTTCTGTTGGCTCCACGCTACTCGCACGCAATTCGTCGTTTTCCAGTCGAAGGGACGTAAATCCCAGCGTAGCAAAATCTCCACTCGCGATTGATATTTTCACTTGGAAACTACTGCAATTTCCCTCTTCTTCTTCTTTTTCCACATTAAAAACATCACTAACTCGTTCATGAGTTGGTGGCGTTACCAGCAACAATTTGAGTTAACATTTTCGGGTATTTATTTTTTTGTGGAAAGAGAGCGAGTACCTATGAGAATCACAAAATTTTTTTGAAAATATACCAAACAACTTGAGACAAATTTTATAGGAGCCATCCTTCATCAAAAAAAAGAAACTATTTTTAATCGAAAAGTCCGTATTCATTAAATGAATTCTTAGAAGTTGAACGAACAATGTATGTAAACAATCTGTCATCTTGACCTGTCATATCGCCTGTGTTTATTAATGTGCACAAATGAATGAAAAAAAAATTTTATAATTATTAGTATTACAATTTTTCACGGAGTAGCTCATAAAATATGGGCCATTCTGTTAAAATAGAACTGTGACAAAAATAACTTTCATGCTGAATGAACAAGAGTGAAATGGAATGAGAATTGAGACTGAAAAAAAAACAAAAAATGTGAACAGAGAGACATAGTCTAAATAAATGTTCATCATATACATCGTAACATGAGGAGCTAGTACTGATGGCGTGAAATTTTAAGTATATAGACCTTCAGGCCAAAGTATCACAAGCGCCATGCTCCGTTTCAAAATTTCCGCCACAATTCCATTTTTTTACAGAGAAATTGTTGATTGAATCTGTCTGAAAATTTCACTGAATTCTATCGGCAGCAGAAAGAAAATTCAGTGAAATCTTCGGACAGCTTTGGAGCAATTTCTCCGTAAAAAAATAAAATGGCGGCGGAAATTTTGAAACGCCGAATGGAGCCTGTCACATTTGGGCCAAAAGGTGACGATATATCGATAGCGAATGGGAACTTGATTCCAAAAATGAAGATAAGAAAAATTACGTATTCCTGATACGAATTCGTAAATTTGTATTATTTTAAATAAACAAACAATCTCGCAAACTGTTATAATCTCTCCATGTGTAAGATTTCAATTGATTCACAACTTTTGTTTTTGCAAAATAAAAAACAAGTAGGAATCAAGCGCTTGAAATCATACGGTAGAAAAATTAATGAAACCATTTGTTTACTCAGATTAGTTCTTTTTACTCCTCTGCCTGGGAAAACCTGATTGACCATGGCTGAGGAAAACTGCCCGCAGACACGGGAAACTTGAAAAAGTGTGGGACGAACTACGCAAATTGCGCTCTGAGGAATAAATTTCAGACTTTTTTGACGTGCCCAACTTGTTTCTCGTGCGATTTTACCCATTAACAGTATCTGTATTTGGCTGTATCTCTCACGTGCAACAGATCCAATTCTCAAATTTCGAGGGACATAGTAAACAATTTAAAAACCTGCACAAATTGTTTAAGCTGCCTACAACTTGATGGATATTTACTTTAATTTTTAAAGTTAAAATAGATAATCTGTTATCTCACACTACATCCTGCATATAGACAAAGGAATGTCAGTTTTGCAAATTTTCATAAAATCCTTGGTAAAAATTGGCAGTAGAATCTGTGTTCCAAAATACCATAGACCTACAGCCGGCTGTAAGATTTCCAATAGCTTCTATAGCCGGCTACACAATTTCTTATAGCCTTTTATAGCCGATGGTGATTGAGCAACAGCCAGGCGATAAAGTGTATGCTAAACGTTACTAATTACGGATGCTAGGAATTAGTGAGTTTTTGGACTAACGCTCTCTTTTTGGGCCGTAGTATCTTGATTTATTTTGCGAGGAAAGCTCCGTACTTTTGATGGACGCCTGCCATTCCTACTATATTAGAGCGCCTTCAGTTTCGTATGATACTGTGCAATACCTCTGGTGTGAAATAGTTGCTCCAAGCGCTGTGGCACGCTGCGGCGCGGCAGGTGGGCAGCCAGCGCGAAACGCGCATTGGCGCCTACAAACCTAACAGGGATACTTCACGCGTTGCGCAATGCGTGAAGTATCCATGTTAGGTTTGTAGGCGCCGCGCCAGTGCGTCGCCGCTCCGCTTCGTGTTATAGGCTCTAAATTTAATCTGGCGGAGTCAGCGTTATTCAACTCATGATTTTGAAATGTTTGCACATCCTGTATGGAATATTCTCCTTTCAATTGATGAAAACAAATATGTATTAAAGGAAAATATAATGTGTGTAAGGTGGTTCCGTATCAAACTTAATGATTTCCAAAGCACGCGAAATTCTACACAATTTCTTATAGCCTTTTATAATCGATGGCGAAAAAGCAACAGCCAGGCGATAAAGTGTAAAGCCTGGCGATAGCAACTATAGCCCGGCTGCATAATTTTTTATCCCTTCGTATAGCCCGGCCGTATAATTTTCTCCGCATTCTACAGCCAGCTTTATGATTTTCTGTAGCCTTCTTTAGCCGGCTATAAGATTTCCTATGGTATTTTGAAACGCAGCTCTTATCGCCAATTTGTACCAGGGATAAAATTTAAAATATAGATTTTAAGTCTCTCGTGTCAGAATCTAGGGAATTTTATTCTTATTTTGGCTATATTTTTGAGAAATTAAGATTAGTCTTTGAAACGATTCTATTAAATAGTCGCACTGTTTTAGCAGCACGCAATATGACATTGAAATTTTTAAGTTTAGACTCTCCATGTGATGAATCGATGCATCAGTCAGATTTTATGGAAATTTTACGCCTGAAATTTTGATAAATTGCGTTTTTATGGAAATTGCGAAGAATCGTGGTACAACTTAAAACAACAAGCAGCTCCTCTACTGTGCAGCTTTGGGTCTTGAACAGGGATCTTGCAATAAAAGGAAACGCATTAAAGATTTGAAACATCAAATGTTATACAATATCACGAGCTCATGCTGGTGGATTGGATTCCGAAAGAGAAAAAACTTCCAAAGCCTTGGCATTTGCGTCACAGTAACAGTGCAAAAATTCAGGAGATAACCGTGAAAAATCTGCATGACTCGAAACTTTCGGGTGTTGATTCTACAACTCTGCGCTGGAGGCTGCGAGATGAAGATATCCTATCGTTTTGACACCCTATTACGCAACGAGACGAAATCTCAAGAATGACAGAACGGTGCGGTGTTAGAAGGATGTTTTGAAACTAAAGAAGTCTAACTTTACTTGGATCAACCTACTGGCAGCTTTCGATCTGAACCCAGGTTGAGCATTGCCCTCATTCATCGAATGCGATTTTTGAATGTGGAGACCATTTTTGGTCGTATTTATGCTAAAATGAACCATGTGCATAGGGCTTGCCTGCAACGTAGTTCTTTTTAGCATAAATAAGTCTAATAGGAAACTGTCATGAAACGCTCTAAGTTACCACGTTTGAATTGAAGGAAAAAGAGTTTTGAAGTTTTATTCGTCCTCAAAACTCAATGTTATTGACCTTAACGACTATTTTCACATTCAAAGATTTTTTTGTTTACTTTTAATTAAGTAGCCTGTAAAGTATGAATGAGAGTGTGAATGGAGTGCGAAAGGAAGAATATGAAACATTTAAACTAAAAACCTTCATGTTTTAATATCTCTAAAAAGAAGGCAGAGAATGTTAAAATTCTTGTATTTTTGGAAAATCATCGTATTATGTAGCGCTACCCTGTAAATTTAATGCAATTCGTTTGGTTTTAGTTTTAAACCATGTAGATAGATACAAGGAAGCACTTGTAGTAGTCACGTTATATTCAAATAAAATTCGTTCAAAAAAAAAAACTTTTAATTATTGATACGAGCAGTTGAAATCACAATTACTTCCAACTAATTTTTCTCCCAATCCTTTAAACTCGGTCCTAGAAGAAAGAGTAACTTCATTAGTTTGAGACAAACTTTTCGTTCCACACTCACTCAGGTTCACCCAGAATTTAAATGTATCATGTACGTTTAGAAATCAATTAAAGTTGGAGTATGGTTCAAAATCCTTATATTATCTCGGTATCACAGTCCGCTCCCATATGACCATACGAGAAAAGGATATCTTAGGCCACAAAATTGAAAAATGATTTATTGACACCAAAGCGGAAGGTAGTTTCGCGAACATTCTGAGCCTAGAAACCCCCAGTTATGTTATCAAACCGGAGTTATATGGCGGTTTGAAATTCGAAGCCCATACAGTGTAGCTTCGAAAAAAGCTACTTTATATTCAAATCTGTCATGTTCAGTTCAGGCCACTGAATTGCCAGATTGATGTCCTTCTTCGGCAGAAAACTGAATCAAATCGTTGATGACTAATGATTTAGGGTACTAGAGGTGATTTTCTATCGGAGTCCTAAAATAACCTGATTTCTTGCCTTGTTCAATGATGCTCTATCGAAAATTCACCCTCCATGCGGACTCCGTGCTTGTTTCGCAAACAGTCACATGTCCAGATCGTTCGCGCGGGGTTTCATCTTTCTTGTCTGCTCTTGGGACCGTTTTTCCGAGCGTGCTTCGGTTTCCCGAACTGGAAAAAAGCCAGCTCTAGGCATCGACTCTCGAACAATGACGCATCGATTTCATTGTCATTAATGCAGATAAACTCGGCAGCGTTGCCGAATTGCAAATCTTATTTTCTTCACGACGCGAAGAGGTTATTTCATGTGACTGCAGTCAAAACATACATATATTGCAAACATTCCAGGCAAAAACTCCGATGGATCTCAAACCTCACGGGAGACATGACTTAGTAGTGGCGTAGCTAGGGGGAACCCAGAAAGGACTTTCCCCATGACTGGATGGATTTTCCCCAAAAAGCCATTTGTCGTGATGAGAGTAAATGCTGTTGTTACTAAAATAATAACTGAGGATATTGATAAAATTATAATTTTAATAATCTGAAAACTTACCTAAAGTTATCTTTAGATAACTAATGTAATGTTTTTATAAACTATTACGAACTATTTAGAAATTGTTAACCTTTGATACTTATGAACACTTTCAAGCTACTCCACTGTATGGTAGCTTGAGGTTCATAACTCAATCTAATTTTCAACTCAGAGCTGTTTTAAATGCTAATCAGCCAAATTCTCTGTAAAAAAAAAATAAAAATAAAAATTGGGTGACTGGACATGCAGAGAGGTTGATTCTGATGGAAAATCCGTCTATGTGTACTATGCGGATTCTATGCTTTAGGATATATGGTAGGAACTTCCTACTATATAGTAGAAAGAAAAATTGTTTGAATTGGATTCTCATTAGCAGACAGCGTCGTTTTATGAAGTATGAAGTGGTCAAACAATTAATTAGACACTCACAGTGGATACAGTTTATTTTGTTTTTTTCTTTTAGGACGTAGTATAGACTGTAGTGTATATTTAGCATTTTTCATATTTTGACAAAGCATTTCTTTATTTTTCTAATGATTAGTTCTTTTTCAACGGTCAATTTTACCTACATTGATTTATGGCTTTATTGCAAGGGACAAGTTTGAATTCACTGATTCTGGCGAGAACACTGCACATTTATAACTCTCTTGTGAGTTTATTTTGAGTCTCACAACAACAACGGTGAGGCTCATAGTGTCCTTCTTATAATTTTCTTGTTTTTTGCCGGTTGAAAATGCGGGTGTGATCACTGCGAAACGTCCCGGGATTTTTATTTTATTTTATGTTTATTATTTGCGGCCTTAGTCCCGTTTTAAGTTGTTATTCTTTATTTTGAAATGTTTCAAAAAGTTTCTATGCGCAAAAATGTTGTAGAAAAAATGAACCGGAGTGAATTCATTTTTATTGTGTCTGGTAGCCTTTTGTTAGTTGTTGATACGCAACAATTGTAGAATGCAATTCCTAAACAGAGTAATTTTAAAGATCAGCGCTAGTCATTGTTCCAATCCGCATTACAAGAAACGAGAGAAGAAGCACTGTTTATGCAGAAACCTCGCCACTCAACCAAAACAAGCGAGCATCACGAGAAGAGTTTCATCTAGCTCCTCAGCTCCTTTCCCTTCTGTACTGCCGAGAAATATGATTTATGTACTGAAACAGAAACTGTTCCCTTCATGACATGCACCAAATGATATCCGTTAAATTCTCTGGAGTTAAGTTCCCGAAAGGGTCCGAAGAACTTCACACGCTTTTTAGAGCTTTATTTGATCCTTGAAATTTTTTAAGCTGCCTACAACTTGATGGATTTTTACTATATAATTTTTTAGCTGAATTAGATGATGTGTCATCTCACATTATATCCTGCCTTCCGACAGAGAAATTTCACTTTTGCAAGTTTTCTTTGAATAAAAATTAAATACAGATTTCAAGTCTCTTGTGTCAGAATCTAGGGAAATTTCCTCTTATTTTGGTTATATTTTTGAGAAATTAATATTTAGTCCTTGAAACGATTCCATTAAATAGCCGCACTATTTCAGCAGTACGCAATATATTATTAATTTTTTTAAGCTTAGATTCTCTATGTGATGAGTCGACGCATCACTCAGATTTTATGGAAATTTTACGCCTAAAATTTTGATAAATAGCGTTTTTATAGAAATTGCGAAGCATTGTGGTACAACTTAAAACAACAAGCAGCTCCTCTACTGTGCAGTTTTAGATCTTGGACAGAGGATCTTGCAATAAGAGGGACGCATTAAATATTTGAAATGTCAAATGTCATACAATTTTACGAGCTCAGGCTTTCCAGTAACTAAATATGCAACCATCCGTCACGAAAAAAATTAAATTGCTGATTTAACGATTGTGCGGTTAAAAAAAGTGTCAAACATGCTTCAATGTAGATTTTACAATAAAAAAAATGCTAATTTAACCACCCATGTGGTTGAATTGGCTTGCCACTATTATAAAATTTACATTTGAAACATGTCGGACATTTTTTCTAAACAATTCAACCGTTTAATCAGCAATCCATTTTTTCCCGTTCTTGTACACACCTAAAAATGCCAAAATACTTAGTTATTTGATGAAATTCAGAAAAACCCATGAAACATCTCACCTAAAAGCTGGAACATTCCTCCCAAAAAATGTAGATACCCTGTTCTGTGATCCAAAAAGGGGTAAAAAAATTAGTCGCTTTTTTCCCCGAGAAAATTCAAATTTGGGGGCGGTGGGAGCGTTTACTTAGTTACTTGATGAAATTCAGAAACGCCGATGAAACATTTCACCTAAAATTTGGAGCATTCAACCGCAATGAATGTAGACGCCTGTTCTCGGATCCAAAAAGGGTAAAAAGAATAAGTCGCTATTTCTCCCCCCCCCCTTCCGAAAAACTCCAAATTTGGGGGCGATGAGATCGCATTTGGGAGGGTTTTTGGACGGAGAGAGGCGTAAGCCGAGCGGTTGAGTCTGCAGATGGGTCAGTCGTCGCCCTCACCGATGTCAAGCCGGGTACGAAATGAGGTCAAAACAACCGAATTAGAATCAATAACCGCCACGTGGCAGGGGTTGCTGCGCTCGAGAGGCCTGCAGAGCCATCTACCGGCCGCAGCCTCAACTAAATCGACATTAGCGCCCTCTCCCGGTGCTCTCATGTTACGAGCAGGTAGCTTTGACCCCGCGACACACAGTTATTATTACTTACACTGCCGGGGCGGTGCGGTGGTGTGAGATCGTCACTAGTTGAGCTTAAAGTACCTTTATAGCGAGAGTATGAGCTTGAGCACTGCTGCCATATTACTCAAGGCAGCGGTTAATACCAAATGGTTGAAATCGATTTTTTGTCAGCAATCTACCGGTCGAATTCAAATAACTTGGAGGTCAGGGTGGCATGAAATGTAAGAGAGAAATGAAAGATTGGAAATTTCAGTGAAATATTTCATATTTTTCAGGGGTTAGAATATACAACCCGCACTCAAACACAAAGACATGGAGGAGAGTCACAATTTTTACATTTTGCGAACATGAAAAGGAACCGGTATCTTTCGATATCTTTCATAAATTTCTGAAATTTCATGAAATATTTCACGCGAAATTTCAAGATTTTATTTTTCATGAAATGTTGCCGCTCTGCTGGAGGATTTTGCAGTATATCAGCATCGTTTGCGTAACTTTTAAAATACGAGGGATACTGGGGACCAATAAGTTTGCAGAACTTAATTTCCGACCAATCTCCGATAAGTCCACTTTATATGCCGCGAGAAAACTGTACTGGTTGCTGTCTCGTGCACCATATAATTGGAAATGATGAAAATAAACAAAAGTTGAGCTATTAGCCGATTTTTCGAATACAAGCAATCATTGCGACTTTTTCCCATGCTTTAATAAAATCAAACAATGTGCAAATATATATAACCATTGCTTATACCTGAAAATCGGCTAATAGCTCAACTTTTGTTTTCATCATTATGGGTTGCCGAAAACCGAAAAATCTTGTTATTAAAAATGTAACCAGGCAAACATGCAGAGAATACACGTATAATTGTTTTGTGTGAAATGAAATGAAGAAGCTCTCTTTTAACAGTCAACGTAAAATTTGTTGGATCTATACCATTCGAGCGATGATGGGGCTCTCCATAAATTACGTAACACATTTTTACCAATGATGGACTCAAAATGACTAAAAACGTAATTTTATTTAGGATTGCACCGGTAATGCACTTACATTGTAAAGTTAGATGGGTAGAATCATAAATGATTATAATGGACCATTAGAAAAGGTACATACGAAGTTAAACATGCTGACACATGTTTCCTAACAAAAATTTCACGTAAAATACGATTTGCGCAACAAAAATTACTGAAATTAGCTCCTAACTAAGATATGTAAAATGTTTCTTGACGCGTGAATTCAAACCTCGACCCGCTCATGAAAACATAATAGACCACGTGAGGCATATTGCACATAAACTTTACCATGACAATCTCTGCGATATATGAAAATCTGGCAACCTCAATCTTGACGCTTTGGCTCAGCTATAGCAAATTGTTTACACTTTGAACGATAAAGGGTGAAAAAGGAACAATGCTCTATTGAGAAGCCTACCAAAACTGTTGTAAGGCGCGATTTGACTCAAGTATAGAATTCCGTTTCTTGTTACCGGACAATTCAAAATTCCCGTAACTTATGTAAAAAACGATGCTATCTTATAAAGGAGTGGATTTCAGTAATTTTTGATGCAAGAATCGTGTTCTACGTGAAATTTTGGTGAAGAATCATTCATGAGAGTGCTTATATTCGTACCCTGTTTAATGGTCAATTCAATCTAAAAAAGCGCACGTAAGGAACTTACCTAACATTTTTAGGGGAAAATATTGTATTGGGAAAAACGAAGCAACGTTAGAATGTCCGTACAAAGAAAGACAACATGGGCATATTAAGCCTGATTATTCGATGTATAACGCGAGTTCGAATAATTGCGCCGAACACAGTGCGGCTAGCGTTAAACGCATGTTACCGCCTGCAAGACTTGAGGGATACTTCACGCATTGCGCCAAATAGCGCGGTCGGCGTAAAATGCGTAGCGCCTACAAGACTGTACGAATACTTCTCGCATTGTGCCAAATGCAGTGCAGTCGGAGTTGATTTCAGTAATTTTCGAGCTATGCATGGTGTGGCTAGTTCATCCAAAATTTATTAACATATTCTTTCATCTTCAAATGTGAATTAACAAACTGGACTCAAGACTAGCAAGTGGAACTAATGATTCTATCGTTTTCATAATGGTTTCATTGATTTGTTTATTTTAATATACTCCTGATCCATAAAAGTTGTTTACAAGTGGCAAAATTGACGCTATCTCAAAAATGAAAGGACCGCCACGCTTCTTGGATCGGGAACGAGAATAACCAGTTTAAGACTTCGTGATTTATTCAAAGGATCTTTTATTATTGTCCATATTATCGATCCCCTAAAGAGTGTTAAGAACACAGCGCACTTAAACTTTGGTGATGGTATTTTGTGATCATGATAAGTTCCGATTTGACTCGTGGGAGTCGTGGGCCGTGGCATATGAATTCATCTCCACGCCTACTTTCAGGGCTATGTGGGAGTTTTTCATATAGGTACCGAGTGGTCTGTTTTAGTTGGACACGTTTGTAGAATAACGGCGCAGAGTGGATCGAGTCAATCAGAGAGGTCGGACATGACTTTTTTGACAAAAACTGCAGATTTTCATGTTTACTTGGTCACTTATTACATTTCAAGGGGTGTTTCTGGCAGAAAATTTCACGAGAAAATTAATGGATCCCTTTTAGAACCGCGAAATTTCGTATACACAGAGTTATAAGCGTTTAAAGATTCAAAATTTTGTTCGACCTCTCCTATTGCCTTGATCCACTGTTTGGAGCCTCGTGTTTTAAAATATTCGCTGTAATGGAACTCAGGGTTGGATTCCATTGGGTTGTAACTAGTACTCAGTAGAAAGTTTTTTCACTCTAATTGATATTCTTGAACTCTCTGGCTCCGTTTTTTACACAAAATAGTGTAGACCCAGCCCTTTTTCACCACCTTCTAATATTAGTAATCTATTCGAGGGTTGCTCTTTGTTTTGTCGACAGAAAATTTTATCCGACAAATTTTGTTAACTCTGTCTTTATGGTCGGGTCTTTATGATTTCCAAGAAATGCATGCTAACAAAGAAAATAATAATTCACTCTCAGGTTTCTTTCGGGAGGTAATGCTTCGCCAGTTTCTACGCAAAAAGAGCAAATTATCTGAACGAACTTCTGAAAATGGACCTCGTTTAGCAGAAAAGAACCAAGCTACATCAGCTATTGCCAAATTTAACTGAGCAGTTTAATACTTTACAGGAGAACGTTTATGCAGATTCCTTTGAACATTTAAAGGAATTTGCACAGAAATCCGCACAGCCGCTATCATGTAAAAAAGTTGCCTGATTAAATCTGGCAATATTCGATGTGGTTTGGTTTCTTTCTGCTTACCGCGGTCTAAATTACCGTTAAATTTCCCGCCGTGCCGCGCGTATGTATTAAACTTCTCTTATTTTTTTGTGTTTACCGTCCTTTTCCCGCTGCACTCTTTAATTTAGGTGCAAACGGAAGAGTATGGAGGTAGGCTCATGAAGAGGCCATTAAAAGGAACAGAGCTGTTGTAGGATAGGGGGGAGGGCTGAGAAAGTGAAAAATTTCTCGATTTTGCTGCGGCAAGAAGATGATATGGATGAGGGCTCGAAAATGGGCTTCCGAACAAAAGCAAGGGTGACCTATTTTTCTCGGTGAGTTAATGCCCTCTCGAGCCCGATGTTACCAAGTCGATGATACTTTCATTCGAATTCTGCTGTGCTGAGGAAAAACGCCGTATGAACCTTCCGGCGTTGCCAAATTTCCTTTGACAAAACAAGAATCTCCTGGTAAACTTATGAATATTTTTCTTCTAACTTCTTAAATAATGTTGTCCGTAATTTCACCTAAAGTTCCTGAAAATTTCAAGGAAACATATTCATAACTTACCTTAAAAATAAGCATCTTATTGAAGAAAATTTGGCAACTCTCGAATGTTAATACGGTGTTCTTCCTTAGTACGGATGAATTGGTTTGCCTCCACGATATACGTAACGAAAATGCAGTTTGAATCTTACTCCGATGCCAATTAATGTACATTCTTCATCGTTCTCATAGGTCTCTAAAGCAGTTTTAACTATCTAAAGACTCGACAACGCTGAGGTGGAACAGATTGCTAAAATTCACACTCAGGGACGATGATTTTATGGAGAGGATATAAAAAATTCTGCCCTGCCCATCGAAAAAACGGTTGCTTCTAATAATGCTCGTAAAACTACGTATGATATCATCTAAATTGCTTCGCTTCAATATTAAGTGCTAAAGAAATAACTGTTTGAATCTTCCTTTGATGGTAGCCTACATTTTTCACAATTCTTATTGGTTTCCAAAGAAGTTTTATCTTGGTCGCGAGCGGCTGATTATAGAACTGTAATTACCCCGAAATGCGTCCCTAAATACTACCGTGCTAAGGAAAAACGCCGCATGAACATTCGAGAGTTGCCAAATTTATTTCGATAAAATGTTTATTTTTGAGATAAGCTATGGATATTCTCCCTTGCAATTTTCAGGAACTGTAGGTGAAACTGCGAACAAAATTCCCTAAAAAATTGGAAGAAAGATATTTACACATTTTCCCAGAAATTCATGATTTTCTTAAGGAAATTTGGCAACACCTGGAGGCTTATACGGCGTTTCTCTTCAGCACAGCAGAATAGTATACCTATGTGTGTGAGTAAGTACGCTTTACGCGAAAGAATTTTACTCATTGTAAGTTTTATCTTGTCTAAAGACCCAACCCTGATTTGCCATTCTAACAATGCCTCTTAAAAAAGCACTCTCAAGAGGTATTTGAAAATCTGTCAGGAATTATGTTCTATGAAACTCTTTTGGGATATTACAAATTTACATCTGGTAAAATTAACGTAAAAAGTTCATTTAAAAATACGCGTACATACTATTTTTTAAAAGTTTAAAACACCCATTTTCCGGGTTAAAGAGGTACAGTAGATTAAATAAATTTAAAAGTAATCTAACTCTTGTTTTACTTCAATTTTACCTCTTGTTATTTTACTTTCAAAATTACTAAAAAATGTCTCTATAAACATAAAAGTTTATAGCTCTTTATGAGTAACAGTTTTAAAATTTACAAGTTTTTCCTAATAGTTTTTACTACCAGTAGACGCCTCCCTTTGGACGTGACCTTCGATACTTCCGAAAAGTGTATACTTATACTTATCTAAAAATTGAATTTAAAAAGAGATTCTTTGACAAGGCTAAAAAAAAACTCCTTTCGGTATTTCACATGTTGCAAACTAAAACTCTCATTATGAATGGTTTCGCTCTTAATTAAAAAAAACTGCTCAAGCAAAATCGTGGTAGTTAGAAAGAGACGCGGCCGTTGTTAACTGCAGTGTTATTCCTCAGAATTTTCCGAACGAGTGCCGCTCTCTGGTGAAAAATATCAGACGCGCTAACCTTGTTGGTTGAGGGAAAGTCCAATAGAGAGCGGCAGCAGATGCTGCGCGGCTCGGAGCTTGGCAGTGAACGGAGAGTGAAGGTTCATCGTTTCATCTCCAGTGTACCCACATAAATACTTTATTACTCCAGCTTTTTAAAATTCCTCTGATGTTATATAAAACGATATTGCTCGCGGTTTTTTCAAGAAACATCACAGAGTTTGCCCCCTTACAAAGTCGCAGCAATTTTTCCATCATAAGAGGCGTTCGGGAGAGTACATCTACCGTAAACCTTTAGCAATGCACCCATCATACACTATCATATAACATTATAAGAGGTACGCGTAAGGCATGACGCCTAAGTCGCGAAGCGCACGGGGTTGGACCCTGCAGTGGTCAGGAGGCGTAGCCGTAGCCCCATAGTCATGAATTATTTTTGAATACCTGATACCTGAACGCCCCAGTAACATTATTCTGCGGAAAATTTGCAACTTATAGAAATGGAGTTTCGAATTTTTAACCTCATTGCGACGGATTCGTTAGAATCAACGATATTTGAGAAATTCACTGTATTATTATTATAATTTTCCAAAATTGTTCCTAGCAATGAAACTGTCATTGATGAGCTAGTCGTTACTATGCTTGTCCTTAAGACGGCATACTGAAAAAAATTGTAAAGAATGGAGAGAAAAGAAAAATAAAGATTTTTTTTTTTTTTTTTAAACTTTTGGGCTATAGGACATTTCGTCAACAATTTTTTGTCCACGCACCTGTTTTTTCCAGTAATTTACGTCCACGCGTTTTTTAGGCACGGGAGTTTTGGTCCACGTGCCAGTTGAGACCCAAAGTTAATTGGCCCACATGTAAATACATTCGACAATTGCTCACGACGTTTTTGGATGAAAATATAAAATGTCTTGGAAGAATCAGGGTTTGCATGTTCTTTTGTTTTGTCTGTTTGGTCCAACGAAGAATAATATATAGTTGAGAGTTTTGGTAAAAATGGGGGAGCGTCAATTCCATGAGACAAAATTCACTAAAACTCTCTACACCTCTTTGGTATAACAGGACTTAATTATCTTTCAAGAAATTCCCACCTTGTTATACCTGAACCGGGTGTAAACCTCTATACTTGCCTCAGCGAAAGGTTCTGAGATTTTTTTTGTGTACGATAAGTATCTTGATTTATTTTGCGAGGAAAGACCTGTACTGTTAAAGGAAGCCTGTCATTCTTAATACGTTCAATTTCGTATAATACTGTGCAAAACCTCTGTTGTGAAATAGTTGCTTCAGGCGCCGCTGCACGGCGGGCGGGCGGGCGGCCAGCGCAAAACGCGCATTGGCGCCTACAAACCTAAGTGGATACTTCAAGCATTGCGCAATGCGTGAACTTAGGTTTGTAGGCGCCAGTGAGCCTCTCCCGCTCCGCTTTGTTAGGCTTTAATATTTTGCGTTTTATGATTTTGAAATGTTAGCGCACTCTGCATTGATTATTCTCATTTAAATTTAAATTTTTAAATTGCCGCAAATACTTGCGGCAATTTAGCCGCTATTTTTTTTTTTTTTTTTTTTTTTTTTTTTTTTTTTTTTTTTTTTTTTTTTTTTTTTTTGCTAATGCTAAATTGTATTCGGAAGCGGAAAGATGTTAGGACTTTGACGGATTTTTAGTCTCAAGATATTGAAAATTAGAGAGGTATTTGTAAAAACAAAATAACCTCGTAAACATTGAAAATTTGAGTATCTGCCTAGGCGTTTGATACATATAAAATGCCTGATTTGACTATTTGCCTAACACAGGTATGCGCATTGGCGGATCTGGAAAATTAGCAACATTGTCCTTTCTCCATTTAAACCTATAGAAATGTATCGATCCTTGGAGGGGCCACGTGTTCCAACAGAAATCGATTATTTAGCATAGGTTTAAATGGAGGATATCCGGTGTTGCCAAATTGCTGGATCCGCCTCCGGGTATGCGGTTTTGATGCGTATACTCACATGATATCCCCGAGTTTGATTTTGGTCTGGATGAGGGCGCAGGATTTGTGGTCGGACGTGGTTCCGCCCCTCCGCTGGCGTCGGTAGCCCGGAGGCATCGTGGGTGGCGTGGGCGAGCTACCCCGGCGTCCGCGCAAACTCATGTGCCTTCCAACCGCGCCACCCAACATTCTGAAACATTCAAACCAGCAAATAATCATCAGCTCATAAGAATAAAGAGCCATAGAAAAAGTTTTGAAATGGTTATTACCTGATTTATTTTTTCGTCCTGGTTATCTTAGTTGATTCTTCTATTCAAGTTGCGATGTACATTTCGGAACACCTTATTCCATCTTCAGGCCACACATATTTCAATAGCACTATGATGTAGCACTATGAATGTGCACTAACACCAATATGTGTGGCCTGAAGATGGAATAAGGTGTTCCGAAATGTACATCGCAACTTGAATAGAAGAATCAACCAAGATAACCATGCAGGACGAAAAAATAAATCAGGTAATAACCTTTATCAAACCTGGTAAAATGGATAACTCACATAATTTAAGTTTTGAAATTTCTGGAGGCATAGCGACGGTGTAAGTCGGCAATCACATAACTCGTTTGCGGTGTCTGAAAATCTCCGCCTCTATGTTATTTCGTTAAAGGAGAACAATTTGACATCATACCTTGAAGTTTTTGCAGAATTTTCCTCGCACCGAGAAGAAAAATCACGGCAGTTTTAAGGAGTTGCCGTTGAGTAGTTTCCCGTTTAGAAAATGAAGTATGACAGGAAGTCTGCGACGTCGCGTCGCAAACCGAGTTATGTGATTGCCGACTTACACCGTCGATACGTAGAAATAGGATATCGACGGTGAAACTACCAAACCACGTATCTCGGTTTGCGACGTCGCAGACTTCCTGTCATACTTTATTTTTTAAATGAAAAACTACTTAACATCTAGTCTTGAAAATTTCTGTGATTTTTCCTCTTTGTGCGGAGGAAATTCCGTGAAAATTTCAAGGAATGATATTGATTTGGTCTACTTCAAAAAAATAAAATGTGAGCGTAGATTTTTAAACACCGCAAACGAGATACGTGGTTTGGTAGTTTCACCGTCGATATGCTAGGAGCAACAGAGATGGATTTCTGGAGGAGGTCAACAGGAATGGAGATGTTGCGTGTGTGAAGAATTTGCGATTTGACGATTGATTCTTATGTAAAAGTTCGCGAGAAACACGATGGTGCCACTGATTTTCTCTGAAATCAATTCCCAAGCTCAAAAAAAGCTCTTAAATTTAGGCCAAAATGGAGGAGACATCTCACGCTATCCTGAGAGTCCACCTCTACATTAAGACAAACTCTTTATGCAAATAAAGGGAGGAAATACATCAGTAGGGTTGCCGTGTTTTCAATTTTAGAGTCCCCAAATATGGTGGCGGCCCTGTCAATATATTTGCACCCTAGCGTTCCATGGAGAGTTTGTCTTGATGTAGAAGTGGACTCTCGGGATAGCGTGGGATATCCCCTCCATGTTGGCCAGGCCCGAGACGTGCGGCGCACATGGGCGCCAGCCTTTGGGGGGCGCCACGAAAGAAGAAGAGAGGGGAAAAAGGGGGGAAAAGGAAAAGGAAAAAAAGGGAAGAAAGGAAAAGGGGGAAAAAAGGAAAAGGAAACAAGGTTGGGTAGTGAAAGCAAGGAAGAAGGGGGGAAATGGAAGGAAAAAGGAGGCAAGAAAAGTGAAAAGAGAGTCCGCGAGAAAGGGGGGGGGCATAAAAACCATAGACAAAATATAAAGAAATATAAATAAAATTTATATAAAAATTCGAGTTTCCGGTCGTAAAATACCCTGAGACACCGAAATTCAGAAAAATCCATCGAACAGGAGCCGACATAGCATTTTAGGCCACGTCCGCCATCTTGGATTTGAGAATTTTCAAAAATCTACTAAAAATTCGAGTTTCCCGTCGAAAAGTACCCCTGATCCCGCGGTTCACAAACCTCTAACGAACAGAAACGGAGGCCAGAACCGGGGCTCATTTTAGGCCACATCCAACATTTTGGAGTTGAGAATTTTAAAAAATTGACCAAAAATTCGAGTTTTCCGTTGAAAAATACCGAGTGATATCGCGTTTCACAAGACTCAAACAAACAGAAACCGAGATACCATTTTAGCCCACGTCCGCCATCTTGAATTTGAGAATGTTAAAAAAAAGGACTAAAAATTCGAGTTTCTCGTCGAAAAATACCTCCTGACACCGAATTTCAGAAAAATCCATCGAACAGAAGCCGAGATAGCATTTTAAGCCATTTCGGATTTTCGAATTTCGAATTTTTTGAATTTTGACAGATTTTGATTTAAAACGCGTGATCCCCAAAATCGAAGCTCAGATTCGGATTCCTCGTCAAAAATCGATGCGATTTCATGTATCATACACTGACACCGAATTTCAGGAGAATCCATCGAACAGGAGCCGAGATGGCATTTTAAGCCACGTCAGTTATTTCAGATTTTCGAAATTGGAAAATTTGACTTAAAACGCGTGATATCCAAAATCGAAGTTCAGATTCGGATTCCTCGTTAAGAATTGATACAATTTCATGTATCATACCCGAGCATAGCGTGAAGGAAAGAGACGTAACGTAGACATACTGATTCGAGCATATATATCCAACGTGGCAACATGGGTAGTGCTCAGTGGGTCAGCCGGTCAGCGGAGGAGGAAGAATAAGAATTTATCGCGAGGAATTCCTCGCGACGAAACTGAACGCAAGCGCCGGCCGGCGCCTCCCCGTTCGGTTTCACTCGGGCGACCCGCGCGGCGGCGTACTTCAAACGGGTAGTATGACAGAATCTATACGCGTCGTTAAACCTTTTTCCTCCACGCTATTTTAACATATGATACATGAAACCTCATCAATTTTTCACGAGGAATCCGAATCTGAGCTTAGATTTTAGATATTACGCGTTTTACTCAATTTAAAGTCGTAAGAGAATTTACAGAATTGTCCTTGAAAATTGATCACACATTAGTGTTTTTTTACGTCATTAAACCTCTTTCCTTCACGCTATTCTAACATATGATGCATTAAATCTCATCAATTTTTCACAAGAAATCCGAATCTGAGCTTAGATTTTGGATATTACGCGTTTTAATCTATTTAAAATCGTAGGAGAAATTACAGAATTGTCCTTGAAAATTGATCACACATTAGTGATTTTTTGCCCCGTTTTTCTTCTACGTTCACGTAGTGAAATTAGATCAACAGTTGACTCATCGACTAGTCTAGCCTAACGCCCCAGAATCGGGCTAAAGGGCGAACGATTTTATCATATAAGATGTGCAGTCCTAGTTTCCGGGCAATTGCGGTTTGATGGAAGCTGCGATAAGGAGAAACGGAAGATATGCAAAACTCGGGCGGATATTAAGTGAGAAACCAGGTAGGGGAAAGGCTTTCTTCCCGAAAAGTTAGTGCTCGGGCCAACTTACATGGTCACTAGAGTACCTGTATAGCGAGAGTATGGACAGATCGCTTCATGGAGGGCTTAGGGCCCAAAAGTGCAGCCACCCTTCTAACCAACTTCTAACGCACAAAATTTCACTGCCAGTCTGCAGATTCCAATTCTAACCATGATGGCATAGAATGTACAGAAATGAGCGTTCTTCCGCGAAATTGAGTAAATTTATGCAAAAACTGAGTCAAACACGTGCTTAATAAACGACGGTTCGGAACAATAGTATTAGTAAATCGTTCTGGATAATTGAAATTCATAGGTTGGCTGCATTTCTGGGCCCTAACTTTATTCGCAGAAGCATCGGTGAAGGCCTGATGGATTTTCGGAGTTTCACATCTGTCCATACTCTCGCTATACAGGTACTCTAATGGTCACTGGAGCATTGTATAGCAGGTTGTGGGAAACTATTTTTTTGCAGCAACAACCAATTGGATTGCATTTTGCAAAAAGGAACTTAGAGCATTTCAATGTTGCTGGGATTTTGCAACTTAGGTACATTCTTTGCAAAAAGTAAACTTTGTGACGGTAATTTTCGTCTTGAATTCATAGTTTATTGGGAGTAGAGGTGAAACTACTTTAGATGATCGTTTATGTTTGCAAGGTTAGCGACATTGGAATGCTCTTGTTTGGCCTCAACTTGAGAGCTTTTTTTGAGCTTGGGAGTTGATTTCAGAGAAATTCAGTGGCACCATCGTGTTTCTCGCAAACTTTTACATAAAAATCAATAGTCACATCCCAAATTCTTCACACATGCAACATCTCCATTCTGGGAGAGTTCGGGTCCGTAATGATACAGTGCGTCGGATAATAGAAGTCGAAAATGACATCGTGTTCGACGTCTTGACCAAACAGCCCATCTGGTACGGTCATGTCATAGTAGGATGTCGAAAGAGAGGCTGCAAAAAAAGATGCTTGATTGGGTTCCTTCCTGGGAGGAGACGAAGGGGACGCCCGGTGAAAGGGTGGCGACAGGGAGTTTTGGATGAGATGAGGGAGGGCCAACTCCCTGATGTGCTGGTTACACGCTCAAACTCCCATCAATTTCCGATCAAATGGTGACTGGTGCACACCATCTACCATCAAATTTCTGCGGCCTGCAAAAATTTGATGGTAGATGATGGAACTGTGAGGCTCATCCTTCATCTGATTTCCACACAACCGTGCTTATTTCATGCTTATTTCAATCAACACGCTGTTTCAATAAATTTTACTCATCGATCTAGATAACTCTCGACCGCCATCTTGATCATCATTTTGATCGGAATTTGACGGAAATTTGAGCGTGTAACCAGTTCATGATGACTGGTGGGAGGACCCGAGTTTTGTGGCGGTTAGGCGTCGCAGAGCGCCAGAGAGCGCTGAGAGAGCTACCCTTATCTACAAGTAGAAATCCTCCACTATCATACAAAGTCATCCAAGGTTCAAACTGCCAAGCTGCAGGAGCGTTCCATAGATGTTCCATAGATGGAGGTATGACGTTTTTATCTAATGATTTTTTCCCCAAAGAGCTTTTTAAGGAGGCTACAGTCATCCAAAATTCTGGGATGTAAATCGTTTCTTCTGCAATTTGGCGACGGTAATACGCCGAATCTCATGGAAACTGGTGTGCAAACTTAATTAAATACGCTGAATCTTTTAATAGCACTTGAAGAATCAAAATCTCAGTTTAAAATGCTGATTCGGAGGGTTGGCAAAATACCACATTTATACGCCAAAAAACCAATATATTTGCTTTCATAGGTCTGAGACCCTCCTCCCTCCACAAAACCACCGAAACCCTATTGCATATAAAGTCTGTTCCACTGCTGTTGAAAATATGCATATTGGGGAGGGGGGAGGTGCATACCGTAGACTGTGCCTCTGTAAACCCAAAAGTCCTTAATTTGGTAACGGTTCTGTCTGATTCCGTCTCACCAGACATTCATCTGGATTTAGCCGTCAAATTGATGGAGTCGATAATCGTCGACGGTACAGAAACTTCTTGGGAGTTTTTCTTGCATTTGAATTTTGAAAGATGAAAGAGGTTCAGATCTGCGTAAAGTAAAATGTAAGAAAGCGTCTGAAATAAAATAAAAGCATTCTGGTAAATGTAATTTATGAATTGCTCCTTTATGCTAACGTCAGCTACATGGAGTGTCTTCATCAGCCGCGTCTGGCACAACAATATTTTTAGATAACTTGGCACCGCAGATTTTGACGTAGGTGTTTTAAATCGAAATCAACATGCAGAATTATTAGTCTTTCATTCTGACCATATCGTTTTCCTAAAATAGGAAAAAATACGCTCTCAGCATGTTTTAGCATTTCTAATTTGGGTGAAGTTCCGAGCCAGGCTTTTGCCGGTTAAGTTCAAATTCGTATTCATCGTCCAGAAATACATACAGGAATGAAATGTTATGACCTTCTTCTCCACCCAATTCCGGTATATCCCTACTCAGACTTTTAGTGTCCGGCCTATGCCTTTGGTCCTTTCCAAATAAGCTTTCTCAGTGCTGTCGGGGCATCCTGACCCACTTTTTTGTTCTTTATTTCTTACCGCATCCTTTATTACCGAACAACCCTTTTAGACTTTACACGCGACCAGCCAACTTATTCAAGTACCTTTTCCTGTTTTCTCTACGAAGCCTAAGCATGGAATAAACACCACACCGGTAGGAAGAAAGGTCCATAAGAGCTAACGTTAACAATTCTTGTCGCCCAGATGCTACGCTTAGTTGCCGCATCGCATCTAAGATACTACGTCTATGATAGGTTGTGGTTGTGCTAGAGTACCTTAATAGGTAGAGCATTACTTATTAAAAGGTATCTAAGGAGGAATGCAAAATATCGTATTTGCTAATATCGCCAATTTCTAAACTGAAAATGTGTTTGTTGTGTGTCCAAAACGCAACCACGAAAGCATGCAGAAGATAGCATTTACGGCTGTCCTGCCTAACACCACCCTAACATGAAAATGAAAAATACCCTTTTTATGTGATTAAAATAAATTCGGTCGATTTTTACCATCCTAACGTTTGCTGAGAGTCTTTCGGATGTTAAGTGACAATTTGACAAAAGACAGGAGGCTTTTGTCAATAGAATTCTCCGGTCCGACGCTTCTGAGACCGTTTTCTCAAAACTTAATTTTTGCATTAAACTTCAACGTGGAAAACCCTTGAGAACTAACAGCTGCAGTCATACGTTATGCTCAAGAAAGTCAGAGCGCCTGCAATTTTTTTGTATGCAATATGGACATCGCAAGAGCACGAATAGATGCATTCAGACCTAATCGTTGCAAAGGCCGGAGCTCTCTCAATTTTTGCCGATATGATAACAAAATATGTCACTTATTGTGTTCATACGTTGTTGTTGCACGAATTTATGTCGGTTTGAATATTTAATCAAATTGAAAAAAAGAAATGAGTGAATTAATAATAGTAGGTATGTAAATAAAACGGATACTATTATTCACCGCCTTAACATGAAAATGAGAAGTACCCACGGGTTTCACGGGATTGAAATAAAATCTATCAATTTTTAATTATCCAGATGAGTTCCGAGAGTCTTTTGGACGATTAGTGGCAATTTGACAAAGGACGGAGGCTTCATCCAATAAAATTTCCCAGCCAGGCGCGGTCTGAGTCCGTTTTCTAAAAACTTCATGTTTCCACTTACGACACTCTTGGCTATCGCGCATAGTGGGTCGAGTCAGTGGGTGAAGTCGGACAAAATTTGGAAACTTTAAACGCTTATAACTCCGTTCCTATAAAAATTTGAGGTTCTTAAAGTGGTTTTATTGGTTTCCTCGTGAAATTTTCTTCTGAAAGCACCCCTTGAAATTTAAAATGTGCAAGCATCGAAATTCGCAGTTTTAGTCAAAAATTTCATGTCCTACCTCTCCAATTGACTCGATACACTGTGTAACGGCAGTAATCTGCCGTGATAGCGAAGAGAGCCGTAAGTGCAAAATTTTCAAAATCGAGTTTTCTTCAAAATTCGTCTAAACTCTTTTAGATGAAATTACTGAGACAGCTGAAACAGCAAAATTCACCCTAATTCAATGAAAACGAGACGTATGAAAAAGCCGTAAGTGCACAAAAAATGACATAGGTTTTTTCAAGACAGCCGTAGGTGCATGAGAGCCAATGAAAACAGTGCTTTCAAGAGGAATGCCGCCCTCATCTGCGGATTTCTAACCTGAAAATGTGTTTGTTGTGCGTCCAAAACGCAACCACAAAAGCATGCAGAAGATAGCAATTACGGCTGTATTGCGAAATACTAACCTAACATGAAACTGAATTTCACCTTTTTCATGTACTTTAAAATAAAATCGGTCGAGTTTTAATCCCCCAAATGATTTCTAAGAGCCTATCGAATGATTGGTTGCGATTTGACAAAGAACGGAGGCTTCTTTTAATAAAATGTTCCACTCAGAAGCTTCTAGGCCCATTTTCTCAAAACTTAATTTTTATTGCACTTACGGCTCTCTTTGCTATCACGGCAGTAATGACCTCTTGTATATCAATGCTGTTGATCGGTGCGACCCATGGGTGCATCGGAGCGTTGCGCTGGCGACGCGGCGACGTTTCGGCAGATCGGCCGAGGAGGGGGCTCCTCATCTGGCAGCGGGGATATAGCGCGTCGTCGCGTTGGCGAGTCGCGGAATCAGTTGGCGCAACAGTTCAGCTCCGCGCTGTTGAGTGCCGGGCTCGGGCGTTTATTTCAATTATTGCGACAGCCCGTCTGACAGCGAGTTAGTGCCATTAAATTGAAATCTCCAGAGCGAAAGAGAGACGCAATTTTCCTCTGTCACCACCGGTAAGCCGCCCGGAGTTTCCTACCGCATCGCCATGCGGCCCCGGCACCGGCGAAAAGCCTCCTCTGTCAACTGTAGTTTCAGGGAGTCCATGTAGCTCCTTTATTTATGCCTCGTTTTTTATTCAATTATTTTTAATTATTTTACACTCATCAAATATTTGGAGAGGCCCGCCTTGTCGGTCTCGACCGGGACCAGGTTCGCTCTGCCCGGTGGAGTTTGCTCTCTTAAGGTTTCGCCGAGACAAAATTTGAATGTAGTTACGCATATTGTTATTTGAATATTATTTGGGTTACATTTTGCAATGAGGAACCACTATTTCCGGATCATTTTAGAAACATCATACATGCCATTGATTTCCCCATGCAAATGAGCGATTGTACGGAAGAGCCAGAGATAGTGGTTCCTTATTGCAAAATTAATTCCATTTCACCTTCAATTTTCTAGATATGCAAAGTGACATCCTTCGTTCAGCAATAGTTATAACAATAGTAATCTATTTGAAGTTTGATCAGGCAAGAAAAAACGCAGGGGTGAGGAACCCTGAAAGAGCCCTTGAAACTGTTTCATTTGGACCGCGTTTAGCAGAAAGGAACCAAGCCACGTCAGCTATTGCAAAATTTAACCGGGCTATTCAATTTTTTACAAGAAAAGTATAATGTGGATTTCTTTGAAAATTCTAGGGAATTTTTGAAGTTTTCTAGTCGGTTGAATGATTCAGATCGTGAAAAAGGGCCACATGTCATTTTCAGTGGAATCGATGCCAGTATGTGTTCATTTTTAGTTCTACGCGTAGAAATTGTCGATGAAGAAAATTGGTAACTTTCTGTGACAATGGTCACGGAAAACCCGGAGAATTTTTTTCCCGAGTCTGCAGTCATGCTGCATCAGTCTCTTGTTGCAGATAGGTGCTTTTTTTGGATGAGCCAGAACTTTTGGCTCCTTGGTGCAAAAGATATTATGCATTTAAAAGGCTCACATCGCGGTCGTCTGCTTAATCTCATATGACTGAAATAAATGTTAGTTCTGCCTGAAAATATTTTGGAACCTGGCAAGTTTTAGTGAACGCTTAGTTAACTGTTAGTTTGTGAAGGGTGGGAGAGCCTTCGAATACTGGCTATACATCCCGCTTTCCCAGGAGGGTAGTTTAGTTGCATGACCCAACCGAACGATTAGAACGCCTTCAAATCTGGCGATACCTCCCGGTTTGCCGGGAAGTTAGTTTAGTTGCGTGACCCAACTGAACGCTTAGAACGCCTTCAAATCTGGCGATACCTCCCGGTTTGCCGAGAAGTTGGTTTAGTTGCATGACCCAACTGAACGCTTAGAACGCCTTCAAATCTGGCGATACCTCCCGGTTTGCCGAGAAGTTAGTTTAGTTGCGTGACCCAACCAAACGCTTAGAACGCCTTCAAATCTGGCGATACCTCCCGCATCTCCGGGAGGTTAGTTTAGTTGCGTAACCCAACCGACCGCGTAGAACGCCTTCAAATCTGACGATACCTCCCGCATCTCCGGGAGGTTAGTTTAGTTGCGTGACCCAACTGAACGCTTAGAACGCCTTCAAACTGGCCGATATTTCCCGCTTTGCCGAGAGGTTAATTTAGTTGCGTGACCATGCATAAAATTCACTGAAATTTGCACAAAAATCCACACAACCGTTTTCCAGTCTAGAAAACGTTTAGATTGTCTAATTAAACTTGGCAATAGCTGATTGGGCTTGGTTGTTTTTCTGCTTCACGCGGTCCATTTTACCTCCAATTTCCCAGAGAGGCAAAGTGACATCCTCCGTACAGCAATAGGTAGTTAGTTATTACGATTATTAGGGAAATAGTTATCTATTTGAAGATTTGGTTCAGCACAAGAAAACCTAAAAGTTAGGAACCCTGATGAGAGAGTCTTTGAAGCTGCTTTACTTATGCTTCGTTCTTTATTCAATTATTTTAAGTTGTTTTCACTCGTCAAATATTTCAAAAGGCCCACGTTTGCCGTTTCGCACGGGAAAATCTTTTTTCACGTCAACTGTATTTTCAAAAGGGAAATTTCAGGGGATGCAAAATTAGCACGAACGAAAACTTCGGCTACCTTGAAACGGAATTCGGAGACGGAGTTCGATTCGAAAATTTCAGTTCCATAGACTAAATGAGGGGTTTGGAAGGCGTATGAGTGGAGTTTTTGCTGTTTCGAGAAATACGTGTTTGAAGTTTCAAAATTGCTCGGATCCTTGCGGCGGAAAGGTAGTTCAAAGTGACTGTCGGTGTTTAAAAATTGGAATTTGGGAGCGAATTTCTCACAGAATTTTTACATTAGGGCTTCTTTTATTCAAAATCGTTAAAATCTCATTTTTTTCGAAATCTGCACGTATGCGCCTTGTCTTCCAAGCCCCTTAAATGGTGTGTTTGATTCTGCCGTGCTAAGGAGGAACGCCGTATGAACCTTCAGGCGTTGTCATATTTCCTTCAATATAAAACGAATTTACCGGAAACATTGAGAATATTTTTCTTCCAATTTTACAGACAATTTTGTTCGCGGTTAGATCTACAATATCTGAAAATTTCAAAGGAAAAATGTATACCTTTCTTCACAAAAAACAATGTTTTATCAGGGGAAATTTGGCAACTATCGAATGTTCATACGGCGTTCTTCCTCAGCACGGCCGAATTCGGACCGAAGTTTTTTCCTTCACCGCTCTACGGCTAAGAATCCACTTCGGAATAAAGTGCACTAAAATCCACCAATGGGACTCCATTCCTCATCCAGGGTTCAATTACAACAACCAATCATAACGATTCTCTTCGAAATGACGCTCAAGCGCTGGGCTTAAAAATTCTCGGAAAATTTAAACAAAGAAGCGAAGCACAATGACAACCAGGACACGCCCCAAAAAGCCGATGGAGAAGTGCTAAAAAAACACAAATTAAAATCGAACGACTCACAACGCTTGTACATTTTTCCTGTAAGCATTGCCGTTCACAGCAAAAACGCAGTGTGAGTCCTCGGGTGTTGCCAAACGCCCTTTGATAAAAAAACAAACGTTCAGGTAGACTTGTGGTTACTTTTCTTCCAATTTTTTATTCGCGCTTTAATCTGAAGTATCTGAAAAAAAAATTATTCATAATGTTTTTTCTTTTAAAAAAGGGTACGTCCCGTCCCTTGGTCGCTCTGCGGTCCAACCCCTTGAGGTGCCCCGCCTCACTTGTATACAGGTTTTCAAAAGCACTAAGATTCCTAGGTGCTCTCAATATTGATGATAAAATTACATAAATACTTGAAAGAAATAGGGGGGAAAATAAGAAAAGTGAAAGGAAATGAAGCAAATTTACAAATGAACTAGACACAAATGTAATACAAGGCTACACTTAAAATATTAAATATATTAAGTAATTATAACTAACTATTCAATCGCCTTGTGCGTGAAATTAAAGGATGAAGGAAGAGGGCCAAATTGTCACACCATAACACATTAACTATTTGTATTGATCTCGAGTGATAGAGGGATGGAGGAGGTAGTGTGAGCGTGAGCTGCGTGGGGATAGCGAACTGCCCAGCGAGCTGATTATCGGAATTCATAGGCAAAGCAATAGACAAAGATGATAAAAAGGATGTGGAGGGATCCTATTGGTGGAAGCGGGTGGTTGCAATGGACAAAGGACGTAGGTAATAGACTAACTAACGGCGACCCACAAAGACCCGATGGTTAGTCCATCATTTACCCCCTTTGTGTATAAGAACCACCCATTTCAACCGATAGGATCGCTCTATACTCCTTATATCTTCTTTGTCTATAAATATCAATAATCGGCCCGCCGGCGTTATGCGTTACGCGTCACTCCTATGATTTTACATTGAATCAGTGAGTCCGAAAACACACCAACTCGGAAAAAAAAAATTGTTCAGGAAGCATCTAAAACTGTGCAGCGGGCGAAGAAGATAGTTTAAGAAAAACCTTTTTGGTGCCAAAGGACAAGTACCTAGAGACTTTGTAAAGCACCAAGTTGAAAGCGATACACCATGTTTGATGACAGAGAATTAAGCGTTTCAAAATTTCCGAGTTGGTGTGTTTTCGTTCTCACCGACTTTCAGATACTGATTTTTCATAGTCTGCCCTGAAAAATTTATATTTTTCGACCTGAATAACGTTTGAATATTTATATAACTTGATGGTACAAGGCGTACTGAACCGGAAAAAGAAAACCGCAAAATCGGATGGTCACCCGTTTCCCTTGAAATGGCCAAAAAATGGTATTTCCAATGAAATAATTCGATTTTTTCCCTTTTCCCGTCGCTGTTTCGACCACCTCCGATTGCAATTTGGAAATTTCCTTTTGCGTGCAGATGCTTCTATCCACAAGTGTTACTAAACCGTAAAAAAGTGAAAATCGAAAAAAACCCGAGTTGGTGTGTTTTCGAACTCGCTGATTCAATTATTGAATCCAGGAAAATTTAGCAACATTCGAACGCTCATGCGGCGTTCCTCCTTAGGACGGCAAAGGAGCTCTCCGTTCGCAATTGAATTCATCCCTCTTTTTCTTACCCCCTCCCACATTGCCGCCCTCCCGCCCTCCGGTAAAAGCTGTTGCTCTGTAAGCGGGTCGCACGCCTCAGCGGAGGGAAAGCGTAACGCGATTTCCCGGCTTCCAGCCGATCGATCGTCGAACACTCCAATCGATACATCCCTATCAAAACAATGTTATCTATCGATTCAAATCGTTCGATATTTTTAATAATCGAGCCGCGGGCGAAGTTGGGAGCCCTCGAGTCTCAATTAAGCAACTTGTATACACAACAGGGAAACAAGGCAATGAATTGATCGATTCCTAATGAGACTCGGAGCCGGCGACCGGGGAAAAATTAAAGTCGAGGAGTCGGGGCTTTTTTCTTCCTCTCTCGATCGACTAAGTTCCGAGCCGCAATTGAAAACGGGGCGGCGTCTTTGACTCGAGCATACGCCCGGCAAGTAACTGCTTGCTTCGGGTTTTTTTCGTCGGTACGCCGCGCGCACTGTGGTGCGTGTTCAAAGTTAAAACCTGGCCAGAACTAATCGCTAGAGAATGAGCCATAGCGACAGAAAGAGTTTTGGCATAAGACCTGCGGGCGGATTATTGAAATTGATAGACAAAGCTACGGACAAAGAAGACATAGGGGTATAGAGCGATCTTATTGGTTGAAGTGTGTGGTTTTTATAGACTAAGGGAGAAAATGATGGACTAACTGTCGGGTTTCTCGTGGGCTGCCGTTAGTTAGTCTATTACCAACTGCCTTAATCCATTGCAACCTTCAGCTTCCACCAATAGGTTCCCTCCTTATCCCTTTCGTCATCTTTGCCTATAACTTTGTCTATCAATTTCAATAATCGGCCCGCAGTAAGCAATAGTGTAGAACCGGTAGAATGCGTTGGATAGAAATCTGTAGCAAAATTTGAGGGTACGTTTTGGCCTATACGACTTTCGATAAGGATTTTTTCCCACCAAATTTGGTCTCTAAAACTACTGCCTTATACAATGTTTTGCCCAAAAACAACTTGGCAACCCTAAGAACTACTTGATGATACATGACCGTAGTCGTCATCTGACTAAAAGTCCCAAGGGTCCATGGGACGAGGCGCGTGGTAGTCTGATCACGTATCCCGAAAATCGGGAGTCTGGCCATTGCGAGACAACCTTATAGTCTGATCAATTTCATTCAGAATTGACATGAAACCCTCAGTTTATGGTCCTATTATACACGTCAAGAAGTTGAGGAGTGCGCCAAAGTTGGAGGGGGGGCTAAGGGAAAAACATGATTTTTAGCAAATTCACACGGAAGGCTCACTTTGAAGAACTCTATATTTTGAAAAAAATGCTCTTGTTCCTTTGAAAGTTGGAATCAAGGACCACCTAAGTCAAGTCCTAAAGTTTTTGAAAGATCTTTGGATTGAACTCAAACTTGAGGGAACACGGGTCATCTAAAGACGGCACATCTTTTTGCGAGATTACACTACCGCTGTGGATAACGTCATGAACCAAATTTTTCAAAGCGCGATACCTTGGCTCATACTGAGAGCAGAGAGTTGCCGTACGGTCGGATCTTATGATTTTTAACTAATCAACAAGAATCAAGCATCAAAACACGATTCTGTGACCAGCACAACGGACCCCTTCCACTTACTACTAAAAAAGGATACTCCGCATCCATTCGTTTTTAGGTTTCAAATTTTGGCCCAGTTCCGAGGTGGATCACCACCTTGTGCGCCTCCGCTTTCGCCCTCGACGCGCTCTCCACTTTTCGGGCTTCTCGTTGGCCCCGGGTTTTCTTTATTAAAAGCTCTGAACGAGGGAAAATATTTGCTCAGCCATTACTCGGAGCGCTGCCGTTTCGGCAACCCCGCCTCGGCCGGGGCCGGGACCGTTACTGCCGCCCTAAGGAAGAACGCCGTATGAACATTCTAGAGTTGCCAAATTTCCCCTGATAAACCATGTATTTTTGACAACATTAATGCATGTATTTTCTTGAAATTTTCAGATATTTTAGTTAAATGGAGATGTTGCATGTGTGAGGAATTTGCAAAGCACTGGAAAAAAAAAAACACATTAGATCTAGAGTCCAGACTCTTGAAAACATTGACAAGAAAAATGACTCTTGATTCAAGCAGATTTAAGCTTAAATCAAAAGAAAACCCGCTCAAATTCAGAGTATTTTTTCTTGTCGATGTTTTTAAGAGTCTGGACTCTAGATCCACTGTGTTTTTTTTCCAGTGTGTGACTATTGATTATTATGTAAAAGTTCGCGAGAAACACGATGGTCCCATTGGTTTTCTCTGAAATCAACTCTCAAGCTTAAAATAAGCTCACAAGTTGAGCTCACAAGAGGCCAAAATGGAGGGGATATCTCACGCTGTCCTGAGAGTCCACGTCTACATCAAGAAAAACTCTCCATGCAAAGATAGGGAGCAAATACATTAGCAGGGTTGCCGTGTTTTCAGTTTTGATTTTTGAAGTCCCCAAATAAAGTGGCAGCCTTGTCAATGTATTTGCTCCCTGTAATCTTTGCA
This sequence comes from Bemisia tabaci, assembly GCF_001854935.1. NCBI lineage: Eukaryota > Metazoa > Arthropoda > Insecta > Hemiptera > Aleyrodidae > Bemisia > Bemisia tabaci. The sequence goes on from NW_017547246.1 coordinate 1,273,405, forward strand.
TGGAGAGTTCGTCTTGATGTAGAGGTGAACTCTCAGGATAGCAAGGGATATTCCCTCCATTTTGCCCTCAACTTGAGAGCTTTTTTTGAGCTTAGGAGTTGATTTTAAAGAAAACCTGTGGCACCATCATGTTTCTTGCGAACTTTTACATAAGAATCAGCAGTCAAATCGCAAATTCCTCACACATGCAATATCTCCATTGCGTATAAAATTGTCTGAAAATGTTGGAAAATAATATTCGCAATTTTCCCAGTAAATTCGGTTTTTATTAAGAATTCATTAAGAATAATATATTTTATTAAGAATCAGCAGATATATTTGGCTGCTGATTCTCAACTTTTACCTAAGAATCTGCAGTAAATCGCAAATTCCTCACACACAACATCTTCATCGCGTATAAAACTGTCTGAAAATTTTGGAAAATAATTTTCGCGATTTTCCCGGTAAATTCGGTTTTTATCGGAGGGAACTTGGCAACGTCTGAAGGCTCATACGGCGTTCTTGCTTAGCGTGGCAGGTTGCGTGGGCGCGTCGTCTTGGAGAGGAGCTCGGCTGCTTCGGGCCCCGTTTGAATTCCATCTCAAATATTGTTCCCTCGAATTTTGAATCGGGTAAACAAGATGCCGATCCGCCCGCTACGTGCGTACCCCGCTACATGTCTACTAACGAGTCGAAACTTTTTCCCCCGCCCCGTTTCCGAGTGAAAAGTTTCGGGGATTAAAGTCATGAACACGGGAGAGGATTCCGATTTTCTTTGAAACGCTAAGCCGCTAAGATGGGCTTCTGCAAAAATCGCTTTTTTTGGAAGTCGGGGAAGAATTTGGAGGAATGCGATGGGATTTAGATGGGAGCTTATAGCGAGGGAAACTTTTAGGTGAAATTTTAGTTTGAGGTAGCATCTTGTTTAGGCTGCGCAGTGTTGTCTGATTCTTTTTTGCTGGTTTTTCGGCTTTGCATCACTATCGGAACCAAAGCCATCCGTGGACGTTATTCTTTCCGTCCGTGAACATCAGGATGATGGAACATGTCGCAGACAATTGAACCGATTATTTTCAAAACCGTGAGTTAGCAAAATTTTTGCTAGCTCACATAATTTTCGTGAGATGGTAAACTGTGCCTATGGAGCATTATAATATCGCATCATTTGAACAGCAGGGATTTGGCAACTCTGCACAGCTTATAAAAAGTGATGCCTCGAGCTGAAAACATCCGGAAGGTTGCCGCATCATATGAGCATTCTTTGAGGAATACTTCATCGAGATTTCTAAGTGTTCGATACATAGAGCAAAAAAAAGGAACAAATTATTTGTATCTCTGCCAGTGCTTTATTGGTTCCAGGCCGGAGATTTCCAGTTCCGAGAATGCAAAGGTTCGAATATTTATAGTATAAAGCAAATGATGTTCTGATTTTTATTCAGTTGCGCGTCAAAAAATTATAATTTTAGTTTATGGTAAAGGGTGTAGCATCTCCGAGGGAAAAAGCTATGGGTGGGCAGAGGCCCTCCTTTTTTTCCACACGAAGAGGATTGCGGAGACGCAACAAATATGGTCCTCCCCTGTCAGCCATCCCTCCCTTCCCCCGCTTTTCAGATCCACATTAAGTCCACAACTCTGAAAATAATTTAAAGAATTTTCTTGAGTCCAAAACTTCCAGAGGATTTGGATTTTTGAAAATCAAAATAAAATTGCATAATTAGATTGCATTTTGCTAAAAGGACCAAGAGCATTTCATTGTCGCTAAGATTGTGCAACACTTTTACCCCGGCAAGTATAAACTGATCATCTAAGCAAGTTTTATCTTTACTCCCAATAAACTACGAATTCAAGACAAAATTACCTCGTTAAATTTAATTTTTTGTGCGATTTCGGTAATATTTTGCAAAGAATGCAAGTTGCACAATCCTAGCAACATTGAAATGTATTGGTTCCTTTTTGCATTGTGCAATCCAATTTTTCAATGTGTCTCAAGTCCTGCCGCAAAAATATTGTCCTCCCAGACCGTGAGATGTTTGCAAAGAAGGCGAAAGTATCCAATAGCCGAGCAACATCTGAGTCTAGCGGGGTCAAAATGATGATGACCCTGATGGGAAAAAAGCGGAATATGCGCGCAAATGTTTACCCAGTCCAACATTTCCGAACTCGGTTCGTTGCGTTGGCTGTCAGAAATGATAGAGCGTTTATCGATACAAGGTCCTTTGACGATGCTCTTACAGAGGCAAAAGAATGAATCGTTTGAGCTGTAGAAAATGTTCCACTCGCGGTGGAGAGATGAATTCGGTCGAATATTTCAATCATTCGCATCGCAATGAACTCATCCAACATACCCCGATTTTGTCCGTTTCTCAAAGTTACTCAAAAAAAAATTGGTAGATTTTACCATACTTTGACACAGTGATCCGAGTATAATAATAATCATCAAAATCAATGATAGCATTTACCATACTATGGTAGGTATCACTAGAGTTCTAGTGAATACTGCTATAATTCTGGTTATTGCCACTAAATTGTATCACCGTGTAAGAAATCAAGTAGACGTCAAGTAGAATCAAGTAGATGTAACCATACTTTTTTTTCAGTAACTTTTACGTGAAAAAATTCCCGAAAAATCAAATGAAAAGTTTGAAACGCAGGTTGCTCACTCTTTGAAATGTTTTCAAGACAACTGTGCGTCCCTCCGTCATTTGAGCTTTACACGAAAAAAACAATTTTAGGGGACACCCTCTAAAATTGTGGTACTACCCCCAATTTCTTGCATGATATGGACACTTCCAATTAATTGTGGTAGTGCCGCAACATTTTGATGAGTCGCCTAACTTATTGGGGTACTACCAAAAATTAATAGGGACACTACCACAATTAATTAAGGAACTACCTTCATTAATTAAGGAAATACCACAATTAATTGGAAATATGTCCATATCGTCCAACAACCCGTTGCTATTTTTCCCCGTGACCGTTACATAATAATCTTGAAGGGAAATGCAGCAGGCATGTCACTCTAGATCCTCTTCTGACAATATTTTTAAAAACGTCGTAAATTATTTTAGAAATATTTATTGTTTTGGTGGAAGATTAATTGATCTACAAGGACTGACATTTAAATTGTTTCAAAATACTGGATGGTTTTAATTCGGAATGTATCGATCACACCTAAAACGGGATGCATTTGTCTAAACTAAGGGTCCATCCTCATTCTAATACTGTCTGATGGTTTATTTTGATGTAAAATACGGCATCGGTGGTGTATGGTGTAATCTGTGTGCGTCTGCTATTAATTACACTTTCCACATGGGTGCAACTCGGAATTAGATTTTTACGCCATCAGAGACGCCGTGACGTTCTGCTATACGTTAGCGCGCTACAAAAAGGCGCAGAAAATGAAAGTTGGCCTTCAGTTTCGTTCAGTTTCGCAAAAGTCGATTCTGAACAAGGAAATTCGGTATTAGCCTGTGGAAAATTACATAGAAAAGTTCCATGTTATGCACGTTTTTTATCAAGAATCTCCGTCGAGAACTATGTTTCTAATGGAAGCTTTTAGTGTAAAATCGTCAATGAAATATGAGGCTGTTCGTTCATGACGCATCTTTGCAAAATTGAATTCCACAAAATATTAACTTAATACTGCGTAACAAGCTAGTCGATGTAAAGGAGAAGCCTTTGAAGTCTGGAGGCACCCATTGAATTATTACTCACGGTATGAGGATCTTTGATTTGGATGAGTAGTGCGTTTTAACCAAAAAAGAAGCACTTTAAAATAAAGTTGCCATGCTTCGTTATCGTCAAATTTACTGCATTACTTTGAATGGCAGAAAGGTCAGAAAATGAAAATTTGTTTGTTCATTGTGATGCTCATTCGAATTGCAAATAAAGACACTTTGATACGGCTTCTTGTAGCGAACAAAAAAAAAAAAAAAAAAAAAAAAACACACTAAAAATGTGTTCCGAACTGTGTGTAACGGTGCCAAAATGTGCTGGTTCTACATTATTTTGAGAGAAAAGTGGGGCCAGAAAATTCCTAAAATGTCAATTAGAAGCAAAAATGTGAGCTCTAATGAGTATCAGTATATGACTAAAGGGAGAGAGTATCTGTCTGAGCAAGCCTGTAAAATTAGTGCGTTTCGCTGAAAAAAAAAATTCGGTCTTGTGAGTCGAACGTTCGTTGATCCATATCATCCCAAATATTCGGTTTGTCAAACTGAACTTTCGGTTTGTGTAACCGAAAATTCGGCAATATACCAAACCAAACTTTGTTCGTCAAATAACTTTACCATACGAGTTTGGTTTACGAATTGAAGGTTCAGTTTTATAAACCGAAAATTCAGTTTGACAAACCGAATTAGTTGGGATGATATGGAACATCGAACTTTGGTACAACGACCGAACTTTTTTTTCAGTGCAAAATGCCCCGACCCTCCTAAGACAATACAAGGGCTCTTAGCGAAAACACTTTATCGTGCAAATCTACCTTTTTGTATGCACCGGACTTTGGCTACTTATTAAATTCCGGAATTGACGGGTGCAACACCAAAGCTAAGAGACAAGTGGCCCGTTTTTCATGAGGATGAGACAAAGAACCTTACTCAGTATCTTCGAGAAAGAGCCAACGTTACCCGCGCAGAGAAAATTACTGGTTTACACTGTTGCAAATCATCGTAATTTAATCAAGTATTCGCTTTACCGTAACAAGAAGATGTAAAGCGATTGCACGGACAAGTATTTCCGTAGATAGTATTTCCGTATATTCCGTAGAGACAAGTATTCCGAGAGGAAACCTATTTCTCTCTCCGATGATATTTATACAGTACAACCTAGCCAGGAATCTCACTATTGAATCTCAAAATGAATACTTGCACAAACGCAAACCTGCAGGCCGATTATTGAAATTGATGGACAAAGCTGTAGACAAAGAAGACATGGGGAGTATGGAGCGATCCTATTGGTTGAAACGAGTGGTTTCTTTAGACAAAGTGAGAAAATGATAGACTAACTGTCGGGTCTCTCGTGGGTTGCCGTTAGTTAGTCTATTACCTACCTCCTTTGTCCATTGCAACCAACCGCTTCCACCAATAGGATCGCTCCATACCTCTTTTGTCTCCTTTGTCTATACCCTTGTCTATCAATTTCAATAATCAGCCTGCAGCTCCTATATCTTTGTGAAACACTTTCTTAACTTTTAAATTGAGAAATATTTTTCGTAAAAATGACGGCGACTTAGTCTTTTTTAAATTTATCTATATTGCAAAATCATGTTAAATGTGAAGTATCAGAAACAAGGATCTGCACAATTTCATTAGACCTCATGGCTTTTTGTACTAGGTTTAATATTTTAATTAACACATACAGTCACAGTTCGTCTGAGCGTTCTACTGGGCCGATTTCCATGATTTCTAAGGCTGTCGATAGGTGACGGTCCCTAAATGAGCCCGCTCTTATCAGACTTTGGAAATAGGACCCAAGTTTTTTTTACATAAGAGTAGATCAGGAACCTTAGAAAGAGGGGAAAAGTTTGAAATTCCCGCGAATGAAAAATGACGGGAATTTCAAATTCAGCGTAAAATTGAACGAAGCGGGAACTGTTGAATCTTAGTCTGTTACGAGGGGGGGGGGTGAATAGACGGTATGCTACTTTGCTACAGGCTATTCAAAAGCGACGAAACGCTCCGTTCCGTTCGTTTTGCTTTGTTTCGTTTCAGGCTTGGCGTGAAGTTTAAATGCCAATTTTTTTATTAGATTTTTATTGGTCCAATCACTCCAGGCCAGATGGAGATTGGACAAATGAGAGTCGAGTATGAAAATATATTCATTTTTTTTGTCAAAATGGGCCTAAGAGAGCGCGAAGCGCCCTCTGGGGATTGGACTGCATAGCCTCCTAACTTTGGCGCTTGAAACTAACGCAGAATCGAGTGTATATTTCTTCATAATTTTCTAAAAAAAAATAAAAAAAATAAATTCATTTCCCAAAAAATCAATGGAGGGACATTGTTCGGCCTATAATGTTTTCTTCCATCCTTCAATTACTTTAGAACCCTGGCGTTGCTTAATGCCCCTGTTTTTTTCTGCTGGAGAACTCCACCCTCAGACTCCCTCAAGGTAATGAGCTGGTTAAAGTCCGAAGGCGCACCGTAGACTTGTACCTATCCTGAATAATCAGGCACTGAAGACACTTTTCTCGGTAGCACGGCTCTGTAGATGAAGAGCATAAATAAAAGAATGAAAATACCGAGTATTATTCGATTTGACAGCCTGCGAAAAGATGAAGAGGATAATTCATCATCCCGAAGAGAAGTTGCGAACGCGTAGAGACAGTAGCGTGAAATATGCACGCCGCAAAAAACAGCGCGGGTCAGATAGTTTGAACCCCTATTCGCTAATCGATGGATGACAACGACGGTTGATCTGATCTGTTCTGAAAGTTCGAACTTTTTCTCACAGAGTTTAAATATTCATTCACAAAGGGTACCTACTGCCTGCATTCTTCATCGTTCTCAGTATCTTATTAGTTGTTGCAAAAACTTAACTTGGGTACAAACCACTCAACGCCATTGAAACATTTTTATTTCGTCCAAAGTCGTCTCGAACATGCTTCAAAAGTTTTGATTGTTTTATAAAGTTTTGCTCCGCAAAACAAGATTGTGCCACTGACATGGACACCCTCTAAAATCAACTTCCTAACTCAAAAAAAGTTTGCAAAGTTCAGGTCGTAATAATTGAAAGTTGCCTATTTTACTGGTGTACTGGAGAGTGTATCGTGCTCTCCATGCAGAGATAAGGTTGAATGCATCGAAAGAGCTGTCCAGATTTTGAAAAAAAAAAAAAAATTAGATCGATTAATTCGGAAAGCCCCTGCAGCCCATAACTTTATAACCTGTTGATCAGTCACATTTTGAAGTTATTGTCAAGATTGTCAAAATATCATAAAAGTCAGTTCTAAATAGGAAATGTTTCAACAGTTATTTTTAATAATGTTCACGGCTGTCTTTAAAAAAGGAATGTGCAATTATTCCGAGATTATTCTCAAGTAATTGTAAGTAAATATTTGGATCAATTACTCCGATACAATTTAAATGATTTTAGAAAACTGAAAATCAGAAAACAATATTTTTAAGAAAAATGACAAAAAAAGACTTTAAAATTTTTCAAAATATTAACAATTTTGTTGAATACAACATTACGACAATCTCACAATTTTTTTTAAATATTTTTTTTAAAACAATCGTTATAAAATGTGTTTTTTAAATATTTTTTTTTAAATTTTAGGAGTATTTTCAGTTTTATCGAGTTCTTGTCCGATCAGCCCATAATTGCGATATTCCTTCCCAGACGTTTCTGCGTTGTAGTGAGCATTAAGCGATAATTTTCAAGCGTGAAGTGTCCGTTCTTGATTAGATTGCAAACCGGGCAGGACAACCGGATATTCGGGCGAGGGAGCTCAACTGCTCGCTAGCCCGGTCGATTAGGTATGCGCGAAAAACGAGAATCAGCTCGGTGTATCGCCCCAGAATACCGCGACACCGTAAAATTCCTGAATTCTCGCCCAGTCAATGCGATCAAGCAGCTCCTGACTCCAGTTATACGATCGAGTTATTCTCTCATACTGTATTTTCTTAACTTCAATCCGTCGTGTCATTAAAAAGTCTCTAAAGTACCCGTTGTCTAATCCGAAGAGCATTCTGTTCGGACAGAAAGAATATTCGAATGAGAATTAGCGTTTAGGTATCGGTAGTGGTTTTGTGGCTACGCGTTTTTACGGTGCGCAAAAGTGTATAAGCGGAGGTATGAAGTGTTATTGTCTAAAGAAGATTACTCTATGAGCTTCCTCCGAGGCTGGACTTTAATGGAAGCTTGCGGTTCAAACTGTGAATAAAATACTCGTGTGTGGTGGAACAAAGTTGCGAAATGGTGAAAAAAAAAGGAAGTGCAATGAACCCCTCGGAAACATAAAACTTCGTAAAATATTACAAACGTACTATTGGATTCTGCAGTTTGGGGAGAATTCTTGAGTGAGGATACGACTATGCGTGGTTTGAGACATTTCATAGAGAAAGGCGTTTCAAAAATGAATGGACATTTTCAAAATTGGTTCCGCGTCTCCTTACGGACTACTCACTTTTCGCCACCTCACGGTAAAACGGTCAGTGAAGTGTAAAAAATACGTGTAAAAAGAGATAACTTTTACAGTTCATGAATGCAGTTTTGCAACATAGCGACTTAAACATGGACCACGTTTAGCGGAAAGGAACCAAGCCACATCAGTTACTGTCAAATTTAAGTGAGCAATTTAATTTTTTACAAGCGCACGTTTGTGCGGATTTCTTCAAATATTTCAAGGAATTTTCTTCGTATTATACGTTAAATTCACTGAAATTTTCACAAAAATCCGCACTATCGCTTTTATGTAAAAAATTGAATTGCCCAGATAAATTTGGCAATGGCTGATGTGGCATGGTTCCTTCCTGTTTAAGGCAGTCCATATAGAACATTTTAATTATGCTGGGATTGTGCAATTCAGTGGCGATTTTTGCAAAATGGCAATACTGTTTTTATGGCAATAACAGTCACGTACACAATACAAACACATGACACACACAAACATAACACATAATCATGATCGCACATGATTCATAATAGCACATTGAAATATCTTGTCATAGTAAATAGATCATATTTACCAGAGAAGAATCGGCTTGATTACAATGCTTTTAATAAAGTCATGAATCTCCATCTAGAAAATTCATAGAATACCAAAAGGGTTTTGTTTTTCTACCAAAAGAATAAGATTTTAAAAGAGAAGTGATTGTGTCAATGTTATTGCTGCACATACATTGAGCCAATACATTAAGCCAATGAGAGGTTGCACAGTTTCAGAAACACTATAATTAAGCTGGTTCCCTTTTATTGTATACAGGCAAATGATACACAATGTCCTTGATCAGTGTTTGCTCGTATTTTTTGCAGGTTTTTTATCGTGCAAAATACTTAGAATTAGACATGACGGAATTTATTTGTAAACATCTTTTTTTTCCCATTCCGCGAGGTGTATCAATAATTACAAATTATTCCTGAGATTCGATTAAAATAATAAACGAAATTGTGAAACTTCTTCTGAAAAATGACGAGATGCACCCGTACATTAACCAGACTACATTTTTTCAAATGCATTTTAGAAGTATGCATCAGGAAAAAGCAGATGCGATGGGATGTATGCACGCGCACTACCTATTCTGCACAACTGAATACTCATAGGTTTTTCTCAATTCATTCGTTCGCAGAAATGTTGTAGCTGAATGAAACGGGGTCCATACGATGTACTCTGCAACTTTACCTGGATGGCAGTCCTCTTGCTTTGCGTCTCTTGTTGCAGTCGCATTGACACTGTACAATAGACTTCTCCCAGACCCCGGTTCTCAACTGCAGGATGTTCAACAGGTAACAAATAGGGCAATTAGTCAACATTCAGCGAAAGCGAGACTCCAGAAGTTTCAAATTACCTCTTCCGTTCTCACACGGAAGTAACATAATCATGAGAGTAGGCTTTTTTCATGACATGATCTTTTATGATATTATCTTTTCAAAATTTCCAAGCTGTAATCCATTTGAATTATATTACTTCGTGCTAAGAAAGGAGACTAATCAACTATCTCCCGTTAACCGATTAATTTTTAAAAAATGAAGAAATATGTAAATAAAAAGGAAGCGACTTTCGGTAAATAAAAACAGAGAATAGTTAATTGGCAGAGTACAATTCCTTCATACTTTCAATGTTTTCCGAAGTAGTTTCGCATCAACAGAGTGCATTAGAGACACGCTATGAATGATTCAATCACCATATTTTTTCTTCAGACGTCAAACATATCACACAAGCCAAAAAAATTGAAAACTATCAAAAGAGGTGAGAGCCAACGAATTTTGTTGCAAAAAAATTAACAACGTCATCAGCTAGCACCTCAAACAAGAGTTCGTTTGGGGGCTTTTAAATGATGAACACGTTTTCTAGGTAATAATATTTTTTAATAGTAGAGTTTTTATACCAACTCATTGGCACATTCTCTCTCATTTTCCTCATAAAAAACTAATCAACGTGGTTCTTTGAGAACTTCCATGAATTATAGGTTCTCTGCGTAAAAAGCATTCTGTGAAAATTATACGAGGACTGTTATTCATTTGCTCGCCGGTAGAGACAGATAGTGAGAGATGAGATTCTGAATCATCTCAATTGGGATACGTGTTCATAATTTCACCGTCGATTTTTTTATGATAACGCCCATGCAAATCCAACCATCACCAGATACTTACCTACAGTACCTATATAGTGAGGGTACGGAAATTTCAAAATATGGAGCTCTCAGGGCCGAAAAGGGCAACCAACACACAAAAATGCCTTTGCCAATCTCCAAATTCCAATATTAAACCAAGACGGCCATGAATGTTCATAAATTAGCGTTATTCCGCCAAAATGAGTGAAGTTATGCCAAAACTAAGTCAAAATCGTGTTTTACAAACGGCGTGACAGGTTGTAACAATTGTAATAGATGTTATTAGTGCCGTGTCACAGCCGGCATCAATCGTATCGAATCGGATCCAAACAATGAAACATGACCCCACTATTCAAACATCAGACGTGATAATTTCAGATATGATTAGCGCAGTTTGGAATAAGAATCGGTGTAAGAAAAAGTGTTTTTAACCATGAACGTCCCTGTGTGATTGAACTCCATTTTATCCTCGTGTTTTTCCGGTCAGTTGATGCAGTTTCAGAAGGGAGCAGGGAAGGAGAGACACGACACCTTACCTATCTTTTAGGACAGTGAAATAGTGAAATTTGGATGATTGACAGGGGGGGGGAGTTAATGTGATGTTACGTTTCATTCTTTGGATCCAATTCGATACAAGTGACACTGACTGTGACGTGGCACTTATAGTGTCTATAATAAATCACTCTGGGTGATTTTAATTCATAGGTTGGCTGTCTTTTTGGGCCCTAAAAGCTCCATGTCCTTACCTCAAAATTACCAACATATCGATTTCTCTCTATAACACATCACTCCGGATGATTTCACTTCATAGGTTGGCTGCCTTTTTGGGCCCTAAAAGCTCCATGATCCAACCTCAAAATTACCGTCATCCTCTTCCTATGTAGGTACTCAATGGAGATGTTGCATGTGTGAGGAATTTGCGATTTGACTGTTGATTCTTATGCAAAAGTTCGCGAAAAACACAATGGTGCCACTAGTTTTCTCTGAACTCAACTCCCAAGCTCAAAAAAAGCTCTCAAGTTGAGGCAAAAATGGAGGGGATATCCCACGCTATCCTGAGAGTCCACCCTCTACACCAAGACAAGCTCTCCATGCAAAGATAGGGAGCAAACACATTGACAGGGCTGGCGCTTTATTTGGGGACTCTAAAACTGAAAACACGGCATCACTACTAATGCATTTGCTCCCTATCTTTGCATGGAAAGTTTGTTTTGATGTAGAGTTGGACTCTCAGGATAGCGTGAAATATCCCCTCCATTTTGGCCTCAACTTGAGAGCTTTTTTTGAGCTTGGGAGTTGATTACAGAGAAAACCAGTGGCACCGTCGTGTTTCTCGCAAACTTTTACCTAAGAATCGATTGTCAAATCGCAAATCCCTCACACATACAAAATCTCCATTACTACATAATGATTGTCGGCGCTACAGATACGTCAAAATGTAAGCACGTGAATGGATTTTTTGATGTTTCAGCTGTCGGCGGAGTACGACTTCGTGATCATCGGTGGGGGCTCGGCCGGCGGGGTGCTGGCCAACCGGCTCTCCGAGGTCGGGAACTGGACGGTGCTGCTCCTGGAGGCGGGCGGTCCGGAGACGCCCCAGGCCCAGATCCCACTTCTGGCAGGGAGTCTCCGGGACTCGGCCCTCGACTGGCAGTTCCACACCGCGCCACCCTCCGCCGGGCAGGGATACTGCCTGGCCATGAACGACGGCGTCTGCAAGTGGCCACGCGGCCGCGTCGTTGGCGGTTCCAGCGTCATCAACTTCATGCTCTACATCCGCGGCAACCCCAGCGACTACGATTATTGGCAGCACCTCGGCAACCACGGCTGGGGCTACGAGCAGGTAATTGAAAACTGGAGGGTCCTTTACTCCTCTCTCTCATTCGTAACGTAGATCCCTATCCTTTAACACGTAAAAGTGAAATAACGTAACGTAACCCATATTTGCCAAAATGTGACTAGGAGCGCTTCTGTTAGATTCAGTCTTAACGTCAACGGTCAACGTCGTCAGATCAAGAATAATGCAACGCCCCTTGGGAGGAAGGGAGGGGTTTGAGCTAGCGCTTCGGTGCGTTACAAGAGCGGGGGGGGGGGGGGGGGGGCAGCGTTACGGAACAAATCCGAGCCGGAAGAAAAAAAAAAACTTTGAAAAAAAAGTGCAGAAATTGAAGATTTTTTGGAAATGGGGGGAGGGGGGGTTCAGGCCAGCGTTACGTAATTCAAAAGAAAGGCGTAAGGCTGCATTACAGGTGCATTACAAGGGGGAGGGGGGAGATCAAACATAGGAAAAAGTACCTTACGTAATACTTAAACGGTCACCACGACCAGCCATTCTATACCATCGGGTATCCCGAGAAACATAAATTGCTGGACAGGCTAAAACCTGCAACCATTCTCTGTTGTCCGCTCTGTACAGAGCCTCAAAATTTGAAATTCCACAATTTTCTTTCTGTTACCAGGTCAAAAAATACTTCCTCAAATCAGAGGACAACTCGAACCCCGAGCTCCTGAAAACACCTTATCACGAGGCCGGCGGGTACTTGAGCGTCCAAGACGCCCCCTTCATCTCTCAACTAGCCGAAGTCTTCCTGGAGGCCGGGCGACATCTGGGCTACGGCGTCGTCGACATCAACGGGCGGAACCAGACGGGGTTCGCCGTTCCGCAGGGCACCATCCGCAACGGCTCGCGGTGCAGCGTGGCCAAGGCGTTCCTCCTCCCCGTCCGAGGGCGCCCCAATCTGAGCGTCTCCATGAACAGCCGCGTGACGAGAATCGGCTTCGACCACCGGGAATCGACGCCGCGGGCCAGGTCCGTGTTCTTCGTCAAGGACAACAAAAAGCACCTGGTTAAGAGCAGGAAGGAGATAGTTCTCAGCGCAGGGACGATCGGGTCCCCGCAGATCCTTATGCTGTCTGGCGTTGGCCCCAGGGAGCACCTTAAAGGGCTCGGGATCAAGATGGTCAAGGACCTCCCGGTTGGCGACAACCTACAGGTACACACTGAAAGGAAAGTATCACAATCTCAACTATACACTGGAAAAAAAAACAAATTGGATCTAGAGTCCAGACTCTTAAAAAACATCGACAAGAAAAAGTACTCTTGATTCAATCAGAATCTAGCTTGAATCAAGAACCGAGCCTCTTAATTTAAGCAAATATCCGATTGAATCGAGAGTATTTTTTCTTCTCAATGTTTTCAAGAGTCTGGACTAGCTAGATCCAATGTGTTTCTTTTTCCAGTGTACTAAAAGCTGATTTTGGCGCCAGCCGTAAGAGTAGTTGAACTTGCTAGAAGTGTAAAGGCACCAGCTAGTGGTACAGTCAATGGAGAATGTGCATGAAAATGGTTAATGGCTTCATCTGAATGTGCTTAAAGAGCTGATTTCACAGTATTTTTTAATAACTTTTTTCTGATATGGAAAATAGTATGAAAATCGATTCAAAAGTGAGAAAATGCACCACCGAGTGACGTCATCTGGCGGCATTTCCCATTTAAACACATGTACCTCAGCAGATTAGATCATTTTGTCATATTCTCTCCAATAATTGTTCAATTCATGAGTCAACGATATCCTCGTGTTCAGTTAACTCAGTAGTTTCTACTTGAACACAAAATTCATCAAATTTCTGACACCTGCAAATTCTCTATCCAACAACACTTATGCTGACTGTGAGTGCAGCAGCTGGAGGTATGATTGATCCGACCTCAGTTTTAGCTGACTTAACCATACCTCTGGCTTGTGCGACTACTCTAATATCTGGCGCCAAAATCAGATAGGAGTATAGTTGGTATTGTGATACTTTTTTCTGTGCAGGTTACAGATTCTATGTCCTTTTAACGACACCTTGCAATGAGGAACTACTAGCAGCACAATGAGTCCTTTTGATGGTCGTCATTTTAACAGGTCTATTCCTTATGAGGCCTAATTTGGCTGACAGTTCGATTAAATGAGGTTCAAAGACACATTGGAAGTATAAAATAATAATTTTGACAAAATTTGATTGAAATAAAACAAATTAGTTTCGAAAATTATTGATCCTCTCATTAATTAAAATGATTCGCTGCTGTAATAAGTATAAGACTAGATAACATGATTTCTTTAAATCTTTTTTGATTTTTCCAATCCGTTACCAAAGTGTCTACTTAAATTTCTAGCCATGAAGTTGGCTTGTTTCTCCTCTAAAAATGAAATAGGACCGGAAAGTTTGGAACACCGCAATGAATATTCGTGGTTTCGCACTTTAGCCATCAATACTTGAGTGAGTAAATTTATAAAAATGAACGAGCGTTAGTGCCTTCAAGACTGCATGGATACCTCTCGCATTGCGCGTATACCACAGAGGATACTTCACGCATTGCGCGTACATCACGGTTCGTACGCGTAATGCGTGTAGTAATTGTAGTATCTATGCAGTCTTGTAAGCGCTAACTCGTTTTGCGCTGGCCGCACTGTTGAGTTTGGCTCTCACATTTGAACTCGCGGAGTCAGCGTTTTTCATCTCATGATGTTGAAGTGTGATTCTCAACTGTGAATAGGGGGAATGAATCGGGGGATGTAACACGGAAAATTTACATGATGGTTTTTTCATGGAAATAACATTTGTTCCGTGTAGAAACAGAAATCATTTAAATGTTTAGACTTTCTTGCAAGATGAAATAATCCCTACAATTTTACAATCAGTAGTAACGCAATACCAGAAATTCTTCATTTAAAAAAATGTCCTTTCAATATTAATTTTATAACTTTTTAAAATTAAATGTATTATTTATTCAGTTTTCAGTGACTTCGTAACATATATCGCTAAAAAAACGAGACCACGAGATACGTGGTTGCGACGTGGTAGACTTCCATTCTTACTTTATTTCCATGGAAAAAGAGTCAACAAAACATTTCTAAAACTTCTGTGATTTTTCCTTTCTATTAGTTGAATATTCCGTATGAATTACAAGCTATAAAGTTGACTTGTTCCTCTTCAAAAAGATAACCTAGCTAGATTTTGAAACATCGCAATGGAGATACTTGGTACCACTTTTTAGCTATCGATAAGTGATCGCAATTTATTTTTTGACAACCCACAGGACCACCTAAGCGTGGGCTCTCTGACCTTCAGGATGGACCAACCGATCACCTTGAAGCCAACAGACACGCAGACTCCTGACAGCGTGCTGCAGTACATCCTCGAAGCCGACGGACCTCTCACATCACTGGGTGGCGTGGAGGGTCTCGCCTTCATCAACACCAAGTTCGCGGATCCTTCGGGAGATTTCCCCGACATCCAATTCCACTTCACCCCACTGAGCATGTACAACTCAAACAATCATCCCCTGGGCCAAGCCTTCAACCTGCGACCAGACTTGTTCAACAACACCCCATACGCGAGCCTCCAAGACGAGAACCTCTTCTCCATCCTCCCCTTGCTTTTGCGTCCCCTGAGTCGCGGCTCAGTTCGGCTGCGAAGTCGCGACCCCTTCGATCATCCCCTCATAGACCCCAACTACCTGGCTGAGCGGGAGGACGCGGATGTGCTCGTCGAAGGGATGAAGGCTGCCCTCCGGTTGGTCGAGACGCCGCCCTTCAAGGCCTTGAACGCGACGCCACTGCCTTGGCCTTTTCCGGGGTGCGATTCGCACGATATTTTTTCGGACGAGTACCTGGAGTGCACGATCAGGCATTTCACGATGACGTTCTATCACCCGACGTCGACGTGTGCCATGGGGGTGGTGGTTGACCCGAGGTTGAGGGTGTTGGGGCTGCGAGGGTTGCGCGTTGTCGATGCCAGTGTCATGCCGACGGTGCCCAGTGGAAACACGAATGCCCCGACGATCATGGTCGCCGAGAAGGGGGCTGACATGATTAAGGAGGATTGGAGCTCGTGAGGTGGAACCAAACGTTTTTGGAGACCAGTGGCGTGGCATGCTTTGCGATATATCGCTTGATCTGCCATTAAAACCTATAGAAAATGATCGCTCAACAGGATGTTGGCGACGAGAATTTTAATAATCGATTCTTTGCCGAAGCCTTAAATGGGGAAATATCGATAGTCGATAATTCACACCTCGCCACTGATGAAGACCTCATCATGTATCTTTTCGGAGTGCAGCTAAAAAACCACGTGCGATTAAAAATAAATTTAGTAAGTTGTAACAGCGATGCCAAGACTGGCGGGCCCTTCGTTTGTCAAAAGACCTGAGTTAAAAAAGAAAAATAATGATCCAAGCTGAGCGTTCGGTGACCCAGTCTGATTGAAAGATTCGGTTTGTCAACACAAAATTTCGATTCGCCGAGTCAAAATTTTGGTTCAGGAGATTGAAACTCTTCGATTGAATCTGAACTTCAACTTTCCAAGTTTCCCAAAATCCAAGTTTTTTGTCCTCACGAAATGAAATTTCGGTTTCACGAACCAAGTAGGGTTATAGGACATTTGGACAGAGTTCATCAAAAAGTAACCGACCCACTGACGCTTGGACCAAGTCACAGTTGCTTATTTTACGCGTCGACTTAAACTACTGTGAAAAACTCTCTCATGAAGTTCAAACAATTTTCCAGCATAACACGGAAAAACATGTTGTGTCCGGTTGATATTATGGATTTTAGAGAAGTGTAAGCGCGCGAGTGCAAAACTTTGTCGTAAGTGTTCATATTTCTATTGGTGCTTGTAAACTGTATATTCTGATTCAACACTGTATAGAATAAAACTAACTTTTTTTCACCTTGAAAACTGGCACTTCTATTTTTCTCTTTGAAGGAGCACAGGAGGGCGTTCAGGAGAACTTTCACCCTCTTCTCCGTCGTTAAAAGAGTGAGTGAAGCAGAAAAAGGAGAGAAGGAAATGAATATTAAGTAGAGCAGACGTGTTGCACGATAAAGAAACTAAACAAACAGGGCTTGCAATAGTCCGCCTCGACTCGAGCAACAGGTGACACTTGGCCTACTTCTCGAGACTTCGCACTTCGTGTGGTTAGAGGTGTGCGGAATATTTTTCTCGGCCTCGTCTATCCTATGGATCGTATTCGATTATGGTTCGAGGTATCATTTGATTCAAAACAATAGAACATATCCTCAAACAAAAATTATAGGATTCAAGTTGGGAAAGCTGAAAATGAGAAAATTCCCGACAATTTCACTTTTCATCCCCATATTGTACTCATGAGAACAAAAAATCAAAAAACCTCGTTCCCTCAGATTGCTCAATTGACTTTTGAGGCTAGTTTTATGTTAGGATACATGTTGAACCAATCGATATCGATACAATCTCGCATCAGTTTGATGTATCGAATACGATTTATTATAAACTGGAAGTAGGATGTTTCCTTGGATGGTACTTAGTAGAATTTTTTTGAACGTTTTTCGCTGTGGTGAAAATTTGCTGCTTTGTTACTTGCTGGAAAATGTAGGTAAAAAATGTACGAAGAAAATTTTAAAAAGCAAGGAGCTCGCCTGGAGATCATTCCTTGCCAAAAGTTGAAAAATTGAAGAAATCGATCCAACAAAAAAAACTTTTCCCTGAATATAAATAGAACAAAAAATAGAAATTTTATCGGGCAGACAAATTAAAATAATACCGAAATCACCTAGAAGCCTTTTCCTCTTAGCAGAAACACAGCCTGGGAAATACGTAGTTCACTTATTTTTTTCATGATCTCTTCCAGATTTTTTGTCATGATTTTTCGGTTGGCAAAACATTATCTATATGCTCGAGTGATATTTTTAAGAGAGTATGAAGCCAGTATCTGAAATTCTTCCTATTTTTTGTTAGAGAAACATGTATACCGAAAAGAAATGTAGGTTTGCTACCGAACCCCAGTTAGTGATGTGCGCAAACCATACAATCATCACAAGGTGAGTTATGTGAATAAAAATCAGGCACAACAGCATGCAGCCAAAAAAATTTTATCGTCTGAATCATAACGATAATCCTAAAATTTTGCCCTAGCTGTGTGTGCTTTTGGAAAAAAAAAACTTTTTTGCACTCCTTAAAAGTAAGTCTATATTATCATGGGCTCAAATTTCTTTTCCTTCGTCTGAAACTTAACCTCAACTGCACACACAAAAAAAAGAGAGAAAAAATTGACGAGAAGGATTAACCGATCATGACTTTTCTGAGCCCTGTTATTCCTCCAAACCTACATCTTGCTTCATTGAATTACGATCACATGCTTGAGTCACTCACACAGAGGGGTTGACTAAATTTATGCGGTGGATCCAGAGTAATTCTATGCTTGGAAACTCCTACCAGCATTCATACCTGCTGCCGTAGGGCTGGCTTACCTCATGTTCACGTTTCTTCAGCATTATTATTTTGAATTTATTTTCCCCCGACTCATTTTTTATTTATCTCCGTCATGTGCGCCCATTTCAGCGATGGGTTTGCCTTACTTTTATTTTATTTGTGTACGTTTGAGCATTTTTGGCTGTCGTTCTCCTCTGGCTTAAATATTTCAAACATTACAGTTTGATCTCCTGAGAATTCCAGGCTTCTTATTCTCATTTTCTTCTTATGTCTGTTTAGGGAGAACAAACAGATAAACGATTTATAAAATAGCCTCTCAACGCTAGATGTTTACATTTTGTCACAGGAAGAAACGTACGAGTATACGTGAAAAAATAAAAATGAAACACAATTTTTTAAAATATTTTTTTCCTCCGCTTAACGACCAAAGGTAGCACACCATGAGTCGCGTGGGTTGGACTGCTTATGATAGGGGCGATGGAAGTTATTCTTCAATTTCTATTTTCCCAGCGAAAAAACACAAACAATTTTTTCCTCACTAATTTCCTCCATTTATCGTATTTTGAAGGTTATTTCATTGCCATGAGGTTATTCACATTCCATCGCAATCAAAGGGTGTAGCATTTTATGATTTNGGGGGGGGGGGGGGGGGGGTTGTTTTGAGCATACTCATGATACGTTGGTTGAGAGGATAGAGTAAAATTATGAAAGATAACCCTACAAGTGTACCCATGGAGCTGCAGTTTCAATAGCAGGACACGTTCGTCATGCCTGGAGACTGGCGAGGTGGATCACATGGCATCTCCTGACTTTTAATTAGGTGTCAGGTGGAGTGGACGTTTGGCTTGATATTGTTGAAATACACTTTCGCAGATTTTTAAAAGCTCTCATAAAATATTTCATCGAATGACCTTTGATGAGCTATCATTTTTTCACGATTCATCCAACGCATTGACCAATTTTTCCAGGTACTCGTAATGTCGAAAAATTCCACTTTTTTATCGGAGGACCTTTTTAGATCATGATGCGCAATACTTCAAGTGCTTTTTCCTACGGCTTTAATTTCAGAAGCGTAGTCTGAAACCTATTGCGAAAAAATATCTAACATGCGCGTTCCTACGTAAGGCATTTTTTGTGGGTGCAGGTGCAATATGTGTATGCTGGATGCGAAAAAATGAGGTCGTCGTACACTCTCTCGGCAGCGCTGATCCTCTACCCTCAAATTCAGTGAGTGAAACATGGGAGGCCTTTTTCGCAATTTTCGAACGTATATTCGACCATTTTTTAAAAAATCAAAGTAAGGAAATTTTATAATACAGCTTGTGCTCCAATTATTGCTCATCGCTCTCCCTATGTGACAAATCTTGAGAGGAAACCTCCTGGGCACCTCTAAAAGCACGTAATGTGCATTTTTCGCGCGCAGAATCGCACTGGGAAAAAAAACAAATTGGATCTAAAGTCCAGACTCTTAAAAACATCGACAAGAAAAAGTACTCTTAATTCTATCAGAATCTAGCTTAAATCAAGAACCAAGCCTCTTAATTTAAGCGGATTTCGTTTTGATTCAAGCAAAAATCCGATTGAATCCAGAGTATTTTTTCTTGTAAATTTTTCCAAGAGTCTGGACTCTAGATCCGATGTGTTTTTTTTTTCCAGTGCGTATTAAGGATGTAGGACTTATACCAACCTAAAAGTCAGGAGATGTCATTTAATCTACCTCTCCAAGCATGAGGGGCCGTTCAAGTATCGCGTAACGCTCTTTTTTCGGTTTTCACCCCCTGCATCCTTGTAACGCACCCGTAACGCAGCCCTACACCCCCAATTGAAGTACCTAACGCTGGCCTAATCCCCCCTAATTTTCAAAAATGTTTAATTTTTTGCAAGTTTAATTCCACGTTCGATTCTACCAGCTCGGATTTGTTAGGTAGCGCTGGGCTTGACCCTATCCCTCTCCCCTTGTAACGCACCGTAACGCTGGCTCAACCCCCCTCCCCCCTACCTCCTCAAAGTGCGTTACGTAATACTCGAACGGCCCTAAAGCACATAACCGTTTTTTCCGTACAATTAATCCCTTGAACAATAAGGAAAGTAATTTTGGACTCAAGCTTTTTCGTCTAAGGCATAAAACACATTATTAACCACATCAAAACTACCTGAAGTTCTCTGAGAATTTTATCGCACATGGGTTATCAAGAGGGTACTGTTCCTGTTACTTCTTTCAGAATGACCGCGGGAGTTTTGCTCTTTTTGATTGCGTACCTCATCATCGCTTCGAGATACCGTAACACGTACTAGATAATCGAGGGACATTCCTGCAAGAGCCATCAAAAGCTGAAATAAACTCCTCGGAACAAGTTTATCATGTCAAACAGAACGTTCCATAATAATTCCCTTTTTCCTTATTCTTTAAGGAGGGGAAGCATGAGCGATGATGCGCCTTCAACGAGGTATTAAACCCCGTACTAGTATCTTCCCTCGCGGACGTTGACCCTAACATCGTAGCTGCGTTTCGAGATGAACCCTCTCGCTGGTTGAATTGCATACCTCCCAGGGGTCAAAAGAGAATAAAGCTGCGTCTTCACGGAATCTCGCGTGGATCCGAAAGTTGGAGTTCTCCGTTGAATAATGCATCTCCACCGCCAGGTTCTTTTCTGCTCCCGCGGTCCGCACCGACTGCGTTATGAAATTCATTTAACAAGTGCGACCCACAAAGAGGGCAGGACAGTCCCACGCTCGGTGGCGTGTTGTGCTTTGAAATGTATCGATTGATCTGCCATTTTAAACTATGGAAAAGGATCGAACATCAGGGAGTTCGCAAGAAGCACCTGTATAATCGATTCTTCACCACGGTCTCAAATGGGGAAATATCGATGAACACTTTGCTACTTCTCACGCTTTCCTGGAGGAAAGCGTGAGAAGTAGCAAAGTATAGTAGTAAGTATATTCACATATGGACTGATTTAAGCAGAAAGGAACCAACCCACATTTTGAAAAAAATTGAGTTATGAGTGGTTTTGAACTCAAACACTGCTCTACTATCTATCGCCAAAAATTCAAAGTTTTTGTTGGAGCAAATTTTGCAGAAATTGAACTTGAAGTTTATCTTTTACATTGAGTCTTATGCTGGAGCTAATCTTTAAACCTCTTTTTCTTGGTTCGATCCCGATGTGACTTGGTTCCTTTCTGTTTAACTCCGTCCATATAATACATAAAAGAAAATCACTTTCTATTGGACGCGTATATCTCTCTGAAATGGATTCTCTGACATAGATGAAAATACTCGATGATCAAAATTACCGTCGCCTTAGATTCTCTATATCGTTAACCACACTGAAAAAAAAACTCCGGCCGTGGAATCCGTACTTACGGGCTATATAAACATACCGTCCGCGCTCTGGGCTCAGAGGCCGAAAGTTCCGGGCGTAGTACCTGGAGCAATCGAAACTATGGCTCCAGCACCAGGAACTCTCGGCTTCAGAGCCCGGAACGAACGGTATGTCTATATAGCCCGTAACTTCTTCTCAGTGCACGTATGCGATAATTGGACCGCATTTTACAATTCGTAACTGTATTTTCTGGCTCATCCGTAAAAACACTTACATTCTTAGGGAAACTAATGATACATCTGTCGTTTCTACATTGAGCCAGAAATTATATTTCCTAATTGCAAAATGCGGTAGCATTAATGATCTCATTTTGACAACATTCTCCGTACTCATAGGTAAATATTTTGAGAGAAGTATTCTTCTAGTGTTCTTCTTTGTATTGGTTTTGCTATGAACATAAATTCCACCAAAAATGTCCGTGGGAGTTTTTAATTTGAGTACAATTACGATAATTTGGAGTACAGTTTTAATAAGTTTGCTGTACAGTACCCACACGCAAAAAGTAGTCGATGCTGATGACAGAACCTTCTGTTCTTACGACTCCTGCACTTCCTTTGTTATAACTACAGAACTTTTCTGTTGTGCATGAGAAAAGGACTACGATTATGAGCATAGAGTGCTCTGTCCTAATAACGGAAACTTCTGTAGTTGTAACAAAGAAAATGCAGGAGCCCTATCAACAGATCTATTTTTACAGTGCATATTTACATTGATGCATAACGCTAATTTGGATTAGCTAAGTCAAAATCATACCTATGACGCTTTTTAGTGTGGTCGGCTTCTGAAGAAGTTCTTCGCAGGAACTCTAAGATAAAAGTGCCTCAATCCATATATAGCCGGCAACAGCGCGAGAAAACGACGCGTCTATATTTTCCATCACTGTCATAGATAAGACTCGTTTTTTCGCCTCTCCTAATGACTAGTTAAGCGAGCACAAAAGCTGCGGCCTGAGGTGAAGCGGGGGGAAGAGGATGTGAGGAGGGAGGATGAGGAAAGGAGATCCAACGTATGGATGAAAGAAAGTTCACCGGGGTTCCCAGTTAGTTCATTACCGTGAGAATGAAGTGAGGAGAATCTGGCGAGGTTATTCGGTGGAGATTTTCGCAATTTGTCAAGAGTGGGCTACCTCTATTTGAATACCTAAGCAAATTTTTTAAATCAAACATGATTCACTCCATGGATGGAGAATTTGCACACAAAAATTGTATTGCTACATGTATAGGCTGTACGGGCTACAGTATAGCATATGGTCTAATAAGTCACAACGCTCATCATAGATTGAACTTACAGCGCAAGACGCTCATTGGCTAAAAAGTTTTGGCGGGAAAGAAGCTTCTAAAGTTGAGTCCTCCGAGCGTAGAAAAGCTTATTTGAGGTTTCTGTCAAATGAAATAAAACGGTTTTGACAGGAAAATGTTCTCAAGGGTTTCCAATTAGCAGTTGATTTGGTTTTTTGGTAAAAGACCATCAGGGCTTGACAGTATAACGGTTAAAAGACGAAAAAACAGGTCCGAGGGAAAAATATTTGGACGGCCCGTTGAATAGAATTGGTTGATCGGTGTGCTGTACTATGGTACATCCTAGTGATTTCAAAAAGCGAGCCCTACTGCCACGCTTAAATAACTGAAACTATACTCATTTTAATGCTAAAATCATCGTCAGCTACTACGTTATTTACTCGGAATCAACATTTGATCACGTTACTTACGGAAGTTGAGAACGCGTGACAGTCAGTGAAGAGGCTCATTAAATTGGAAGTGCTATGTGAAGCTGTAGTAATACCTTCTAATTGAATTTGCATCATACGCGTCGAAACTAAGTGCCAAAAATTACAAACATTTTCCCTGTTACGAGGGTACGAACGGATCATTTTTGCCGTGAGAAAAAGAAAAAAACTTTGTAAGTTGAATCCACGGGAATATGTCAAGAGAGCCAAACAGAGAAGGTGATAAATAAAACTTCCATGAACTTAATTAGGCATCAGGATTTCACGGAAAACACGCTAGAGGAATCTACAATTTTTCGACCAAACTAGAGTAAAAATTAGCGCTTTTTAAGGGAATTTGGGTAAAAATTTTCCATCAGTATACGTTCCTCGAAAATGTTCCCACCTTCTACAGTTGAGAATGTTGGTCCCGGGTTTCGCAATGCAGTGTAACTGCTAAAAGTTCGGATCAGTACGATCTAACCGAGAGTCTCTGCTCCAGATACTGAGTTTTTCAAGATGCAAATATTGGTGAACCATTTTTGGCCGTGTATACGTCCATTCAAGCGTATTGCTCGTTAAAAATTCAATTCGAGGTCCATGGGTCGCCAAGCTGTAATTGGCGAGTTTTACAAATATTTTTTTTTTTTTTTTTTTTTTTTTTTTTTTTTTTTTTTTTTTTTTTTTTTTTTTTAATGCCGAATATTTTTCCACAATTTAAAAAATCCGTGTATCAAAGGAGGCGGGAATTATATTTCTTAAAACCGAATTCTAGTTTTTCGCCGGATGTAAAGGTTATAATTATTTCCAACAGTCGATTTCACATTAGTTTAGTTTTTTTTTTGCCGGTACAAAAATTTGAATTAATTGAATTTACACGGGGTACAACAAATACTTCATTACGACAGTTTTTTTGAATTATTAGCCTATTTTGAGGTTTATAAAGCTTCTGAATTTTTTTTCCAAATTTTGATGTGGAAAAGTGTTCTTCGGTGCTAAATTTCTTGCCCTGATGAATAGGGGCCCACTGCTTGCAGACGCATGCACACACACATCCCGAAAAGTTTCAGGAAAAGTTGACGCATGTTGCAAACGTGCAAACCAAATCCTTCAGCGATGGATAACGTAGAGCCTGCTCTTAGAAATCTAACCCCGCTCACTTTTTCCCTCTCTTTGTAGGCCAAACATTCTCATTTTTCACCTCCAGCTCTCTAATTTTTTGCCGATTTTTCTCGGAACAAGCTTCACGTCGGCATGGCAAACCAAAAAAAGAATTCAGCCCGCTATCAAAACTATCCTGTGACAACGCAATAAGTTGTCACAAATTGTCACTCCACGTCACTCTCCTGTAACTTCGTCCTGCCAAGGTTGATTCCTTCGCCTCTCGCATGAACGACTTCATCTGTAATTTTAGCTCAATCTATTTCGACAATACAATGTATGATTTTGTCTCTCTGTTTTCCTCCTCTCTCTCTCTCTTTCACTTTCAATTCTCCTTCCAAAAAGTTCATGCTTTGAGCCTTATTTCTCACTCATAGCCTTGAAATGTATGCCCATCGCGATTCCATTATCCTTTTACGCGAGCGAAGGAAATTTTGAATTGATTCTTCCCATCAACAGGTTCCTTTATCTCCTTTTAAGTAGAAAATTGCTGTCCATGCACATCCTAAAGGTTTCAGGATATCAGATGTGTTATTTCATGACTATTTTCCTATCAAGGACCTTAATTCGCGGAGACAAAAAGTAAGGCAGCGCAATTATTATTGATTGGAATCACGATATATTTGCTTTTGAAAATTCTAAAGCTCTTTTTGGCGTTTAAAAACAAAATCAAAGAGGATGAGTTCATTTCATGTCAAGGGAGTCGCTGTTCGTTCAGGGGCTGAGCTCCCTTTTTTGTGCCTGAGCCAAGAGAGACCAGGATTCCAAATACTTCTTCCTCAAAACCACGTTTGCTCAACTGCAAACTTCAAACCACCATTATTCCGCTTTCAGTTTGAGATGTTTTAATGCTAACGCATCCATTTTTTTTTTTTTTGAGAAACCTCTCTCATGGCTCAATCATCAATGGCTCAATGTTGAGTCCTCAAGAACTAACTACGGCTCTCCTTGTAGCGAACGCTCATTCATGTTGAATGAATTTTTCAGGGTGAGCATTGCATCACATACGCCCTGAAAAATGAGCCACTTCTTGATAAGAAGAAAATAATCCGATTCATCGTGAAGGGATCGTCATGAGATCTTCATGACACGACAGTGAATTCGATAATTTTAGAGCATAAAAGTGACATGCATATGAACGGTCAAAGCTTAGACGCCTTAAAATTTAGCGGTATGGCACTGCAGGAAACAGGAAAATATGAAAAACTTTGATCAATGACAAACAATACTGCGCTGTATTTCTTAGCGACCCCATAAAAACATTTTTATTTTTTTCAATTCTTGTTTCGGGTGCAAGATGGTGCTCCAATGCGTGATACCAATGCAACTGACGTTTGATGTAGGAAATGGAGAGAGGAATGGGGTACAACTTCATTCATAAAATCCATAGAGTACATAGAGTCGTAATGTAAGTGGGAGAGCTGGCGCCACTTTTAAGCATTTTCCAGGTCCCGAATTCCGAGACTCCTGTGTGACGCCGGGTCACTTTTTCGATACATAATCGATTGTTTGCGATACACGGGTACCCGGCCATCCGATGACAACAACAACAACAACAACAGAGGAGATAGGAACTACCACGTATTCCACACCGCCATTTTGGATCGAAAATGTATCGAAAAAGCGACCCGAACTCGGCGCACACCGGGCTCGGTGTGGCGCCAGATCTCCCATTTACATTACGACTCTATGTACTATATGATAAAATCTCACGATTTGAAATAGAACGCCAGACAGAAGGTTTCAAGAAGCATAGCTTGCACTAAGAAATTGAGTACATAAAAAAAACGGTGTTAAGTTACTATTGTATTCTAATTAT
Source organism: Bemisia tabaci (assembly GCF_001854935.1). Taxonomy (NCBI): domain Eukaryota; kingdom Metazoa; phylum Arthropoda; class Insecta; order Hemiptera; family Aleyrodidae; genus Bemisia; species Bemisia tabaci. The sequence continues at coordinate 1,299,961 of NW_017547246.1, forward strand.
CTTTATTTATTTTAATCTTGTCACGCGTTTTTTAGCGAGAAAATGTGGCAACCTTTGAATGATCATACGCGGTTTTTCACCAGTAGGTATGCTAGAGTTATCATCGTGACACCCACCCCTCCTTCCGAATAAAATGAATACACTCGAACTCCAGTCCCGTGAAAAGTACTGAAGTGCAGCAAAGTGTTCCACTATCCGGCAAGTAGGTATGCGAAAGGGTTAGTGACTTCATCGTAAACCCACTTTTCCACTCATATCCGGTTGCAAATTGATCGTTCCATGCACCAACCACGAGGAGTTACTTATCTTCTCCACATGAAACCTCATGCTTTCGCGAAGAAAAATCAATATGACAGTGCGTTTAATTTGAGATGATGGAGTTTTGCCTTAACAACTATGTTTCGTGAAACCTACTCCTAGCCAGCTGTGCAATTTTACCCATTGAGATTATGGAGACAATGGATCTCAATGGTGGGTGGTATGCGGATAAATGCGGACTCTAGACACACGCTGAGCTCTTTGTCAAAAACATACAAAACTTCGCGAAGCATCAAAATTTGACTTTCTACCGTGACATCGCGTGCAAAGCAGTTGCAATCAATTTTTTTTTCAAATTGGCTTCCTTCAAGATTCCATGCATTTAGTTTAAATTAACTGGTAGTGATTCTACTAAAACAGCAAAATGAGCCTTGTTTGTAAACCAAAAAATTTTAGATGTAGTAATTGCGTGAAAATAACATTCTCCTCGATAAACTAACAGTTGGACATGATCCCACTAGAAAGCTGTGTTAATTGCTGGGGTTTTTCGAATTTGCACACTTTTCTGCCGACCTCAAACCTTAAAATGTCTATCAACCATTTAAAACGTAAATACGCAAGCATGCAGAGAGTAGTATTAGCACAAACTGGAGTTTTGCATAGCATGGCATAAATAATACCCCTTTCGAGGTTGTTTTGCGGATTCTGTACAGCGCCCAAATATAAGTTCCGATGGTTATGCGGATGATATTGATGATTGAGAATTTGACAAAAAACTTGAATCATTAAAAAGAACGTTTCAGCACAGACTTTACGAGTTTCATCTTTTTATACGTCATTTTTGAACATACTCCCTTAGGTAAAACGGGAACATGCTCGAACATATATTTTAAGGGACACTATAAGACGTTTTGCCAACCAAGAGCTAACTGTGGAAATCAACATAACGATCCGTCAAGTGGGTTGATGAGAGTCTTAGTCTGCGTTTCAATTTGTTACGTAAACAATCAAAAATGAAAGAAAGTGTGCGTCAAATTTTGATTTTTATTGTAGGGTTGATTTTTGCAGACTGAATGCAAAGCTTGAGGAGGCTTGACACTTCAGTGAAGTATACATAATTGAAATGGCACAAGAGTACTTTTTGACGAAGTTAAGAAAACTTCACCGGTCAATTGAACTTTTTAAGCCAAGTCCAAATAAATAAAAAAAAAATTTAATGGTTAATTAAATGGTAAAATGAATCGGTAAATAAAAGTAAAGCACTATGTTTCAAAATACTTATATTTGTATTATTTACATTATTATACACTTTTATCACAGTAAATATTAGTCAGTGGTGAATTTTGTTTCATTTGTTTAACACTTTTCTTCCTCTGCTTCTTTTGTTTTTTCTCCGATATTCACATAACGGTCTGCTCTACTTCTTACGCACTGATGTCTGTATTTTATCGGTCTTGGAGAAAAAATTTAGATAGTTCGTTTGGTACACCGAAGTATTTGATCCAGGTAACCGAAGTTGTCGGCCATAAAAGCTTACCCTCGATGCAGGTAATAAAGGTTTTACTAACCAAACTAAAGATTATAGTTCCGACCGAAAATTTCGGTCATGTGGACCGAAGTGAAATTTTTATGACCGAAAACTTTAGGACGCCATGTGAGCTGTAGCTTAGCCCTTGCAACCGAGGGTTTTCCTCCGCGATAGTGGTCCTTTGCTGCCCTTCACCCACACTCTTCGATTTTGAGAGAGAGTAGATATATTCAGGGGTTCTTCTTCACCCGCTCCATACATTCTTTGAGAGTAATTTTATAAACAGTTCTCGGATCGCGACGATCTGGCACGTATTCTCCAATGCATTCGAGGCCCTTATGATAGGCAAGAGGGGGGTCCCTCTGGCATCTGGTATCGTACGCACGAGCGCAACCGCCAACCTCCTCTTCACCAAGCCTTTTGAGGTAATTAAAAGCAACCAGACAAGCCCTATTGGCCCTCTCTAACGCATCATCCCGGCTCGTACACGAAGACCAAGGACATTTTACGTCAAGATTGATGAGTGCTGGCTGTATCCTGTCAATCTGGTTATTCATTCTTGGAACATACTGTAAAAACAAAACGAAAAAATTCAGTATAAATTTATTTTACGCATTTGTGCATCTGAAAAAGGAATCTCAGTCCAAGCAGACGAAATTGTCTGCTCTCACGTGAAGTTTGGTTCAGAGATAAAAATCTCTACCTTGACAGATTCCAAGTGGCGGGCAGGTGTCGCAAAGCGCCTTAATGTGCTGTAAAAGTGACCGATACATAAATGGGTTGCGAGATGGTACTTTTTTTGGTGTGGTCTGAAGAATTGGTGCGATAATTTTAATTCATTTGTTTGCCAGAAGAGGACGCAAAATTGAGGTTTTGGGTGCAAAAAGGGCATGAAGGTGTTTCAGGGATGATTAGTAATTTAGAGAGGAGGCTGTTGAGCGTGTTTTCTGAAATTTTTTATTTTTTGTAGCGTAAAATCGCAAAGAAAATGTACGGGGCATACGCCTCACCACTGTTTGCCCGAGAAAGTAGGGAAAGAAACGGGGGAAAGAAAAATGGAGGACGCTTACTTATTCATGACGAAATTGACTCAGGACACACATCAATTGCTTTTCAATTTTGGAAATTTTTGGGGAAAAGCGAGCCCCCCCCCCCCCCCTCGACCCCCTCTCGCCCCTTCCCCGTTCGAAGTCCGTAGACCCACCTAATGCTCGCTGAGTTTAAAGATTATCAGCAATTTGCAGAATCTTGATGTTTTCTCTCGTTGGTGTTTCAAGAACAGACACCGAAAAAAAAGTGAAGTTGATTTAACATTCTGGATGTAAAAAAAGTTCGCATGAACTTATAAAATGCTGAACTACCTGCTACAGCAGTTAGTTTTACACATTGGCATTGCTGCGGTAACTGCTGTACAAAGACATTGAATCTGCTGTACAAAGACATTGAATCTGCTGTAGCTGGTAATTCAGCATTGTATAGGTTTTCGCACACTTTTTTTACACCCAGAATGTTGAATCAACTTCACCTTTTTATTGGTGGACCTTTACATTCCCGGAAAATGAGATTACACTTGATTTACTCATTCATGAAAACAAGGAAAAAACGAACGGTTGTGTAAAAATTCGTAACAGATAATCGGAGAACCATCTTCAATGGGAGTCTAATTATTTTAAAATATACTGAGATTTATTCTACAGGTTTCGGAACGATCCCAGGAAGTGCACTTACTTTAACTGAAAAGAATCAAGTCACGTCGAAATCGTGTCGATAAAAAGGAAGTCAAATTTCTATTCCTTCGTTACACTCATAAAGCATAGCCTATTTTTCATGAAAAATATATCTACTTGACTGGGAATTTTTGACATGAAAAAACGTATGTCTTGTTTCGCAAGAAACTATATTCTGAACGCATTTTTTTTTTTCCAAACCATAACTCGGCTCATGTATGATTTAGTTAAGGTAGATGAAAATGAACACCACCTGATTTTAATGAATATATTCGTTTTAAAGTAGCCTTTAGATCATAAAACGCAAAAACTATACAATTTAAATATTGAGGGATACTCTCACCTGAGTCCTGACGATAGGACGCAAACCGACGATTCTCTGATCTTCGTCCTCGAAGCTAATAATTAACTACTACTCATGTTATTGTGAATCCAAGAAAGGGAAGAAATACAGCGATTCATAGCTTATATATAGACTGATAATATTAACTTTGTGAGTAAGGTTATCGGGTTAAGTTTAAATTTTTATTAATATACAAAACACAATATTTATTTAATAAACTGATTAATCGCCAAAGCATACTTCCCTGAAAAAGGACTTAGCGAACCTAAAAAAATGGAGGTGAGCAAAATGCAAGCAAAAATAAAAGTAAACAATAATTTAAATATCACTTACCATTTGCTGTGAGTTATTAATCAACAGAATTGAAACAAAAATGCAACTTGAACATAAAGTTCTTAACTTCTTTTGACTCATTTTGAAGCGGCATTAACCTTAGAATGTTTCGAGCACGATATATGCCCCTCTCATGGGATCATAACACCAAGTGACGAAGGTTGGCTGCGCCGGATGAAAATGACACTCTTAAAAATGTCCTTTTCCTCGTTTGGTTAGATTCATCAGAATTTTTTGCGTATATTTTCAGCACCATCACTTTGGGCATGGAGCAGAGTTGACACCTGAATCTAGACAAGGTCAAATCCATCCGACCCTGCAACACGTAATTCCATTTTCTTGCGTCATGGCCGATCTCCGCAGATATTTAAAAATATTTTAACTTGCGTCTAGGAAAGAGCATGCGTTCATGCTTTTAGCCGATCAAGTAGAATGCATAAAATTTTTTCCTTAAAGTAAACAAGTTTTGCAATTAACATTTGCATCACTACTTCAAACCACGCGTTCGATCATTAGTTTCGTGCGCGTTCCATTACTCTCTGTTTCGAAAAAAAGTTTGACTGAGAAAAAACTATTTTAAAAAGCACTTAGATCCATATCAGTCACGAATGCCCCATGTAAAACCGTGCTTGAAAGATTATTCATGCAGCTAAGACAGATACCTCGCGAAGATTACGCGGAATCTCGAGGAGAAATCATGTGAGGAATGAAGTATAATGAACGCCAAGCTGACCATCACTCATAAAAACATGACCAAACAGCTTGTCTGAGTGCAGTCATGCCATCATGTGCATAAGATGATAGATGGCAGGTTGCCGAAGAGTGGGTGTCTGTGTATAGAGTTCATCCCTTAGTGAGAGAAAACGTGCAGAGCGCTCAACTGAACCTGGGATGGGTGAGGGGTGGTTTTCGAAATAAAATAAGAACATATACTCTATCTACCAGTTGATCCCTGTTTAGATAAGTATAAGAGTTGCGAAAATTTGTAGATTTTGGAGCGTACTAGACTGGGTACTGTGGCGGTTAGGCGTCGCAGAGCGCCAAAAAGCACTGTAAAAGCGACTACTGTGTATGTATGTACAACATTTGACAGCTGAAAAAACGGACATAGGATAGGGTAAAAACATTAGGGATGAATTTATGGGGTTTGGCGGGAATTTCAAGAGGGAATTGGGTTCGTAAAGATAGGTGCGCATGTGCAGTGATAATAAGTATTTGGCCCGCTTTTAACAGAAAGGCACCATGTCACATCAGCTATTGCCCCATTTAACTGTGCAATTTAGTATTTTACGAGAGAGCGTTTGTGCGAATTTCTTTGAAAATTTTAAGAAATTTGCTTCGAACCATGGAGAAAATTCACGAAAATCCATCCAACCATTTTCATGTAAAAAATTAAATCGTCCCTATAAATTTGGCAATAGCTGATGTGGCTTATGGTTCATTTCTGTTTAACACGGTCCATCTAAACGTATGTGTGAGACGCGCAACGGTGTGTATAACGTTTGGCATTTGAAGGAACGGACATGGGATATGCTAAAAACAACAGGGATTCATTTCTGGGGGTCAGCAGGGATTTCAAACAGATATTGGGTCCGCGATGATACGGCATGCCACATCAGGAAGTTAGGAATGGACGTCATGACCAAACAGCTATTCTGGTCACGTTAACAGGAAAAGGGAAGAGATACTGCCAATTAAAGAATATGCTTGATTGGATTTCTCCCGGACAAAGATGAAGAGAACAGTCAGGGAGAAGGAGTTTAACACGGAATGAGGGAGTTTTAACTCCATGAGGGCTTTGGAAGGATACGATTGTGCCAGATAGGCGCCTCAAAGCTGTGCATAAGTCGCGAGGCGTGAATGATCTATTATCGATATCCCCATATTTTGAGCTGTGGTAAAGAATCGATTAGTAAAGTGTTCGTTGCGAATACCCTGTTTATCGATCCTTTTCCACGGGTTCAAATGGCAGATCAATCGATATATCGCAAAGCACGCCACGACACTGATATAAATGCGGCTCTCGTGCATTTAGTTATTTGAACTGTGTCACATCATGACAGCAACGTTTAGCCTCACGTGGAGTATCAGAGTAATTCATCCGCAGCAAATCATATTTTGGCTGTAGAATCCATTTTGAAGCAGAAAGCTCAAAAATGTGGAAAATATTCACTTGAAATGAGGTGTAAATTTCAAAAATTCTTCGTGCCCATTTGTAAATTTTAAGCCATTGTCATGAAGAAAAAACGATTCTTTTCGCTATGGCAAAAGTTTTCATCAGGACCATTGGCCAAGCAGAGGATAAAAGAAGCGACTTGAAAAAATCTCCAGGTCGTGTGTTTAGTGCTATATCATTTCGGGCTACATTGAATTTAATTATATTATATTAAAATAAAATACATACATAATCACGAATTATTGATAATGATCTTACGTGCGGGTTACGAAAATTCTCAAGAGTAGACGTATGAAGCAAAAAATGCACCTCAAATCGAAACTGGAAGCATCTACCAACCTAGATTATTTATTTGATTTAATATCATTTTCTTTTCCAAGCGTGAACCATTGTAATTTTCCGGGGTGGATTGCGATAAAAAAAATAAGCGAATTCTACCAAGAGATATTGCACATTCGCGTCGCGTTTTTCATATTAATTTTGCTAGAAGGTCATCCCACTGAAGTAGGACTGCCCCACTGTCCCAGGATCCAGGGTGGTCTTCTGCAATTAAGTAGTTTTTAGCAGGATTACATTTTGCACTAAGGAACCACTATCTCTGGCTGTTCTATAAAAACGGTACACGGACTTTATGTCCACTTTTTTTACGTCCACAGACTTTTCGTCCACAATTTTTACGTCCACAGTTCTAAAGCCCACACTACTGTTATTAAGTCCATTACTTAAACGTCCACTAAGTTAAGTCCACAAATGTAAAGTCCACTAAAATCAAATTCAAGCGTCATATTTTAGTCCGTGTGTAAAATTATATTGGCAGTATCGAAATGAGAAACTTTTTAAAACGTGGTAAATATTTGTAAAACTTTTTCCAAGCAATGACATCGATATGAATCTCAATGAGCCGTAGTTGTGATGAAAGAAACTATACAAAAATTGATAAAAGAGGAAAAAAACTAAGAAGCACGCAATTTTTTGTTTTTACTTATTTTTACATCGACCTCCTTGAATCAAATACGTCCAATTTTGAGCGTTTATTTGCGCTTACACCACGCTGCAACACAGTAAAAGCCCAAAACATAAAAGAATAAATTTGAATGCTTTGGAAATCACTAAATTTGACACGGAACCACTATTATATCTACAAACAACACATTATATTTTCCAGTAGTACATATTTCTTTTTCATCAGTTTGAAAGGGAATAATCAATGCAGAGAGTGCAAACATTTCAAAATCATGAGTTGAAAAACGCTGACTCCGCGAGTTTAAATATTAGAGCCTAACACAGAGCGGAGCGTCATCTTAGCAGCACAGAACGCGCACTGGCGCCTACAAACCTAACGGGATACTTCACGCATTGCGCAACGCGTGAAGTATCCCGTTAGGTTTGTAGGCGCCTATGCGCGTGTCACACTGGTAGCCTGCCGCGCCGCAACGCTTTAAGCAACTATTTCGCGTCAGAGGCGTTGCACAGTATCCTACAAGATTGAAGGCGCACGGAATAACTAGTTAAAGAGGACTTTCAATTTTGACTGCATCTGTTACTGAAAAATGTTTAATTTGGCATTGGAGCGTTTCCTAGGCTCCCGCTTTGGTTTTCATCTTATCATATCCGTACAGTGTACACATGAGCATATGTTTTTATCTGCTCTTAGAGTTTGTGCGATATCTCCAATCACAGATCTACTCCCCTACAATTAACAGAAATACATGCCCTCTTACATGCGATGAACCTAATATTGCCACCAAAATTCTGAAACTCTTCACCTCTCTTAATTTAAAAATCTAAATTTTCGTTTATACTCCTATTTTCAAAATTACCTGTAAAGACGTTAATAGTCTGAGTCGCTGAATGTCTCAAAATTATAATAACTAACTAACTAACTAACTAACTATTTCATGACTTGATTCATGAATGAAATGTTTTTAAGAATGAAGGTATTAGTAGTATGCATTTATTTTTTAGGTGGTTCCTGTCATTTAAATGAGAAGAAAAAAATGTGGACATAACATGTCCACAATTTGGACAATTTTGGACTCATTCATTGTTGGACATTAAATCATGTGGACTTAAAAAAGACTGGACTTAACGTTTAGTGGACATTAATAGCGGTGGACATTTATTTAATGGACGAAAGGTAGGTGGACATAAAGTCCTGGAAGCATAAAAACACCTTTCTGCATAGGGAAACCAATGGCATATATTTTGTTTTTAAAATGAGCCAGACATAGCGGTTCCTCATTGCAAAATGAGGTCCAGCTGGTGGTCACTGATCATCATCGATCAAACCGGGATCCATCATAACCAAATACTCAACGGGGTCTGATAGTCTCGCAAGTTCACACGAGAGATGCGTCCCAGTTTCATAAATATCTTTAAATAAATTGAACCTCTCCTTTTCCTATTTCTTTCTTCTTTCTTCTCCTGTTTTGCCCTCCTGCCTCGTTCTAGGGCGGGTTCCAGACGCCGAAGGATCGGGGTGTGAGCGATCTCATTTTTGATAACACTATGGGTAAAATACAACCCCCTCAAACAAAACTGGAGGGCCAGCTGTCTCGGTACTCTCAGTGATCAAACTGTGCTCAAGTTTTGGATGAAACATTTGCTTGGGAACAGACTGCGCAATCATTATTGACGTTATTCAGTGCATCTGCAAGGTTCGTGGCCAGCATGTTCAATTTCTGAGAGAGATCGGTCGTGATATTGGACATTCGAAGAGAGAGAATTCAAAACCTGGTGAGCGCTATCAGATGTTGCGAAAACTAAGCAACTGTTTCATTTGACGGGAACCCAGAGACCTAAATATAACAATTTTTGCGTGGGAAATAAAACCAGAATTCAGAGGATATTTTCCAGAAAAAAACTCCTGCGTTTTTTTCGTGCCCAATCAAATCCTCAAGTAGATAAGTATTGCTAAAACAAGTGCGATAACTATTGCTGAACCGAGGATGTCACTTTGCTTATCTGCAAAACTGAAGGTAAAATGGACTGCGCTAATTGTAAGCAGAAAACAACCAAGCCGCTTCGGCTATTGCCAAATTAAATTAAGCAATTTGATGTTCTACATGAAAACGGTTGTGTGAATTTTTGTGCAAACAGTGAATTTCTGCTTAGTAGGAGGCAAATTCCTTCAAATTTTCAGAAGAATCCGCACTCTTACGTTCTATTGAAAAACATTAAATTGTCCAATAAAAGGCAGAGGCTAATGTAGCTTGGTTCTTTTCGGCTACACGTGGTCCTATTGTCCATAAGGAAGTGATGAATCCCCGAAAGTAAAAGCTTCTACCTGTCGCATAGAGGCCAATGGAGGGTATCTTGCCTCCGGGAGCGAGTGTAACCATTCTGTTTGTGTGTAACATCCATGAAGTCATGAAAACGAGAGCCAATCGGACGTGGGTTCCGACTTCCGGGTGTGGAGTTACTCTTACTCCCTCTGAGATTTCAGTCAGAGAGAGTCGCGTCGTCGATGGTGCTGGAAAGAGTGTCATTGTGCTCACTGTGCCGCGTCAGCGCTTAATTACACGTGTGCAATGAAGCAGAGTGCGGTGTGCGCGCGGTAATCCCTGAGCAGGGATAAGGAAAAAGCGATAAAAAGAAGGCGATAAGGTCGGTCGCTCCCTCAAAGGGTCGTGGAGGCCGGATGGCTTTTCGCGCGCGGCCCAGTTGTCAAACAGGGCGGGGGCGCCGCTCATTTCAAGGCCATTATTGATAGGTGTTATCAGGCCGACAGTGCTTTGTCGGAGAGGGACGCCGAGATTAGGCCCTTTGTATCTGACGTCGGCTCCGGCTGAGAGGCGCATCTCACCGCGACGCGACGCGGCGTGGCGTGGCGTCATGTCACGCGCTCTGATACCCTCCCTCACTCGCACGCCAGCCCCTTGCCATATCTATTCCATCGGAAAGAAATACCTAGAGTCCCTTTATACGGAGAGTAAAGACAAGATAAATCCATCTCTGATTGGTTCCCTTATTTTAGGCCTCCACAGTGTCACAAACGGGAATGATGATTACATTTTCACCGAGTGCGAAGATTACTAAAAATGGTGAGTACAGATGAGTAGAGAATCAAAGTCATATGATTAGAATTTCAATTAGTGTGAATGAAGCAGAGTTAAGACAAGATAAATCCATCTCTGATTGGTTCCCTTATTTTAGGCCTCCACAGTGTCACAAACGGGAATGAAGATTACATTTTCACCAATCGCAAAGATTACTAAAAATGGTGAGTACAAATGAGTAGAAAATCAAAGTCATATGAATAGAATTTCAATTCGTGTGAATGAAATTTCAGCTCATATGAATAGATTTTCAACTTATATGAATAGAATTTAACTCATATGAGCAGAATTTCTCTATTCACTTTTTGCCGACTCATATGACTAGAGATGCCGACTCATATGACTAGAGATTTCAGCTCACATGAGTTCAGCGTTGAAACGACCATGTCCGATATTTCAGAAACTAGTCAATGCATCAAAAAAAGTATAAGGACAAAATGTTCTTATTTTTTAAATTTACCGATTTTGTCAGTGTCTACTGGTCAAAAACAGCACTTCTGAAAAATGAAAAAAATTGGATTCATATGAGTTTAACTTCTCTACTCTTATGAGTAGAATATTCTATTGATATTAGTAGGAAATCGACTCATATAAGTAGAAAGTTCTACTCATGTGAGTCGGGGAATTCTGGATAGCCTATTCGTCATTTTTAGCAGGGAAAAACTGGAATGGGTCGGGGAGTCAGGGGCACGGCAAGGAGCAACCGGAATGAGAGAAGGAACCGAGATAGGGATTCGGGAGTGAGTTGGTAAAATCTTACGAAAAACGTTCAATTTGCGTAATCTTTACTCCCGTTTGTGACATCCATGAGCCCCGATGGCTTGAATTTTTCTCTATAGAGGGACTCTAAAAATACCTATCTGTTAAATATTTTCTTCTCAAGAATCAGTGGGTTATCGATATTTCCCCATTTGTAGCTAAGGTAAAGAATCCGTTAGGATGGTGTTCGTTGCGAACGTCCAATGGATCACTAGACAAGGTACGAATTTAAGCATTCCGATACATGTTTCTCAACCAAAATTTCACGTAGAACACGATTCGCGCAACGAAAATCACTGAAACCAATTCCTAACGAAGATATTAACCTTTTCATTTCACACTGGTCACGAGGAATTTGAACTGCCCGCTCACAAGAAACTCAAAGCTCTACGTGAGTCAAATCGCGCACGACAACGGTCTCAGCAAGTTTCTTAATCGAGCAATATTCATTTCCCACCATGTGTTGTTCGAACTATAGGCAATTTGCTATAGCTGAGCCTAAGCGTCAAGATTGAGGTTGCCAGATTTTTACATCGCGCAGAGACTGTCATGATAACGTTCAGCGCGCGATGTGAATCACGTAGAGCATTGAGTTTTCATGAGCGGGTGGTTTGAATTCACGCATCAAGAATCATTAAATGTCGTTGTGAAGAGTTGATTTCGATAATTTTCATTGTGCGCATCGTGCTCTACGTGAAATTTTGGATACGGAACATATATCAGAGTGCTGAAATTCGTACCTTGTCTAGTGGTCCATTGCGATTGATCTTTTTCCATGGGCTGAAACGGCAGATCGTTCGATGTATCGCAAAGCACGCCCAGCCACTGTCAAGAGTCCCTCTTGTTTTAAAAAGGAACGAAGAGGTGTTATGGTGTTTTAAAAGGTGTTCATTCTGAGAAGATTTTTCTCAGGTAAAGCCAGGAAAACTTCCGGTATTTTTGGAGAAAATGGTCTCGATAATCATTGTCAATGGAATTCTACAAGAAGTTTTAAAAGGCATTCCAGTTGATTCAACGAAAGATTTCCAGTTGCTCGATGTTTTTCGAGGGTGGTAGGGGGTACACAATAGACTTCTTTTTGGCACAACTGAAATTCATGAGCGGTAACTTTCTCAGGAAAACTCTTTTCACAGAAAAGTCAAGTGCGAAGTCTTTCGAAATTGGAAGAATACAATGTTCTTGCTGGAAAAAAAAACTTTCAAGGTTTCACAAAATTTTTCGTAACTTTTCAAGAAGTTGTCTCCCTCGTTTCTATGTTCCAAAATTTACGCTAATGGCTCTAAACGAAATTTGGCATCAATGCCGCGCCGCCATTAGTCGAGAACGCAAGAACGCAAACTTTTTTGCAACGCATTCTCCTAACGCCTTGTCTCCTTTTGAAGTGTCAGCGTCGCGCCGAGATGACTTATTCATCTCTGCTGATCAGCGTCTGCTTATGACGTCATCAAGAAGTTCTTTCCGTTCCCGGGCACCGACGACGCATCTTCGAAAGCACACGTAATAATTTTCAAATTTTTAAGAGTGGATTGCGTTAAGTTTTTTACTGACTGCCAACCTGCGTTACCATAAAACGAAAACCCTCCGAACGACACTGCTCTCACATTTAGTATTTATACTAGACCACATCAAAAGTTCTTGAGCCATCTCCCGAGATGGGTTAAAAACAGTTTTATTTTAGATTCCGCGGTCTCCGGAATCAATTCTGATTTCCGTGAGTTCCAAGAAAAATTCCAATTTTTTCAAAAGTTCCGTGGAGGATTTCCGAAATACGCCCAAATTTAGTTCCAATTTGATATAAGAAAAAAAACTTGATCAAATAATCGGTTAAGTTAACGAAAAGCCCCTAAATTCCAGTAGAATGCCGAAAAATTTCGGAAAAAGCTAAAAATTCCGGGAAAAGTTCTGATTATTTGAAAAGTTTCGGAATTTGGAATTAAATTCCAGGAAATGGAGAATTCACTATAGTTGAAAAGTCAGAGACGAGAGACTCCAACATCCAAATGTTGATCCGTCTAATAGGTGGACAGTGTTGAGAATTTGCACGCTCCTGTTCTATCGATTTCAGTGAAACTCGGTATGAGGAAGTATTTATGACATGGAAGAGAAATTTATCGGTATAAAAAAATCAGCCTTTCAACATTCAAATTGAGTACTCAATGTTCGCGCACTGGCATATTATGAAAAGCATTCTTCATTTTGCATTCACCGTGCGCAAATAGCACCGGAAGTCAACTCGACTTTTTCCCGTAAATCGCGGTTGAATAGCGGAATATAAAACGCCTTCAATTGCGTGTGATACTCTGCAACACACCAAAGTTAAAATAGTTGTATTCCTAGGTTGGAACCTAACTCAAGTAAACCTCTATACAAAATAAGGCACGTCAACCTTCCAACAGCTGTATTTCAAGTTAACTCGCATATTTTGTGCCTATGGTTGCCCCGGACAAAAATTTAAGCCTCGATTAAGTTAAAAAAAAATAATTATTTTTATTAATGTTGCCAATGAAAGAGGCTCATCTGAAGGAGAACCTGATTTTGAAACTTAAACAGTTTTTAAACGCGCCTGATACGTCCCGGCGGGTATTTTTAGACAGAAAACTTGAAATTATGGTCAAAATTAAAAATTCCAGGATGGTGGGGGTAGCCTAAAATGCTATCTCGGCTCATGTTAAATTGGTTTTTCTAAAACTCGGTAAACAGCTAGGGGGGTATATTTTGACAGAAAATTCGAATTTTTAGTCAAGTTTGCAAAATGTGAAAATCCAAGATAGAGGACGTGCCCTAATTTGCTATTTTAAAAGTATCCATCGTTGCAAGATATGCATATATTTTCTCTTTATATTCAAAATCAATTGACCCTCAGCTAATACCTTGATAAAGGCGCTTCATTCAACACGTATATGTTGAAACTAATTGTTAAAGTTTTTACTCGATTTAATGTTGAAACAAGAAGAAATTTAATTCTAGAATCCTCCCCCCCCCCACTTATAAAAAAACCATGCATTCACGGATTAAATGCCGTACGCGGAAAAAAATAATTGCAAACAGAACTGGAGTATGGTGAAGTAGAACTTCAAGTCTAACTAATTTTGTACCCGGGTAGATTGGCTGAGGATAGTGGAAATTCAGATTGGCATACTTCACAGTGGTAGTGACTATGCGCTGGTATAGCAAATGATATGAATATCTCGCCCACAAGCTACTTGAAAGCTTTACCCTTATCTATTTTTACCCGACAAACCACGACATGGCAGCTGAACTCTGTCCTTTCTGTACACAGACATACCAACGGAGCCCCCTCCAGCCGTCGAGAGCCCCGCGTTACAGGAAAGCGAAGGTGTCGTCTTTCATTTTCAAGACAAGCCGCTTCCCAGCGCAGCGCCGGCGTTGATTTTTTACAGCATAATCATTAAAAATTAAAAGCGCCCTGGAAGCGATTATTGTTTCCCTCGATGAGATCCCCTCCTCCCCCCTTCCCCTTTTTGGAGAGTGGCTGATGATTAATGGGATCGGTTTCTTTTCGATTGTCATTATTCACTTCCAGCGAGCGAGGAGGGGCCGGTTCCCCGGGAACGAAGAAATTTCCAGCGCACACAAACCTGAACCGTTGAATAAATAAAGACGCCGTGAAGAGTTGAATAAATAACACCGAATAAATTGCTCTCATTTATCCGGGGAAGTGAGGCGCGTGCGGAGCGTGATGCATAACCCACCTCCTGCAGGCGCGAAAGAGGTTGACGCTTCCTTGTCTGCGGGTATGCAAACACGCGTACACGTGAGCATCACGCCTCGCTTCCACATCGAGCAGAGAAACCTCAAGAATACCTCTCGTGGGAACCAATGCGTTTTCGAACGCTAGTATAGTGTCCTTCGTGTACACGGAAAAAATTAAATGTCTGATTTAACAATTCGATTGTTAAAAAAAGTGACAGCAACGTTTCAACGTAGATTTTACAACAAAAAAATGATACTTAACCACTATTGTAAGTTACTTCAACCACGGGGGCGGTTAAAGGAGTATTTTTTTTTTTTAAATCTATATTGAAACATTGCAGTCACTTTTTGTAGCAATCGAATTGTTAAATCAGCGATTCAATTTTTTCCGTGATGAAACTATTGATCGTGATGGTTGCGGAGCACGTATCTCGATTTGTAACGTTGCGGATTTTTCGTCGAATTTCATTTTTCCCTTGAAAAACCATCAAAGAACGTTGGATTTTGGAATTTTTATCTCGATTTGCAATATTGCGGATTCATTGTCAAATTTTATTTCTTCCCTAGAAAACCATAAAAGAACGTTGATGTTTGGCATTTTTACAGATTATTATCTGTCCTGGTCCTGAGCAAAACATACTATAAAAATGTTTAAAATAATATTCCTTGGTTGATTCCTCAGTGAATAAAACGACCGGAAAGAGTTTGGTACATCGGAATTGAGATACGTGATTCAGGCCCAAATTTTGGCTGTGGCAAAGATGATGTACTTGGCATGAAATACATTTTTTCGTAACTTGAGTTATTCAGAAAAATTACATTGTAATGATAATAATTTCTGCACATGAAGTAAAAAGAATCGATACTTCCGTGAAGATTGCAGTGGATTTCTAGCCCTTCTCATTTTCTTTCATGTAGTTACAGCGTCATTCTTGTGGCATGAGTATTTCAATCTCGGTGACGATATTGAATTAAACGGCATTATTACCAGGTGGAAAGTAAACATTACTGCAAATGTAAGACTGGTGTAGCTATGTAGAAATAGAGGTTGCACCTGAAGTACAATACAAGCATATTCTAAACACAATGGTTCCTCTTTCTTAGGGAAAATTTTCATCTATCTATTGTTTGCAAGGGTTTGTTTATCACCTAGTTCAAAGGTATTTGAAAGTGTGGAAAGTTCGAATGATTCTGGTTGCTTATTTTTTACGTACCGTGAAACTGTGTCAAATATGGCTCCCATTCCTTTCATGACGGCAAACACCTCCATGAGTTCATAAATGTAGTACCAGATTTTAAGACTCTTACCTACTAACATCAAAATTTGATTGCGTTCATTACCTGTAACATACAAACAGAGAACTTATTTAAATACTTGTTGCTTTTTAAGGACATTTTTGAAAGTTTCGTTTTCCTTCAAGCAAGTTTTTCAAAATTTTAATGGGATCGTTGCAAAAGCTAAGTCAGCACAGCGTTGAGTTTCCACACCCGTGAGTGTTATTTAAGAAGCGTTTCTTCGAGAGGAAGTAAATACATTGTTTGAAACGTTTCTTTGTAAACGGCAAAATTCTCGAGAGGGGATCTATAGCCTTAACAAATCTCCAAAAACACAAAGAAGCAGGGGCTATATTTCTCTCCCCACGCACGGCCTACGTTCATCAGGTTCAGTCATGCGATGAACTCACTCCGCTACCTTTTCAGGGGTATTAGTAGTAATCTTTCTACCGCCGAAAATCACCGGTCCTTTATTCCTTCCAAAGAAATTTGAGCAATGTTCCAGGAAAGAGAACCAGGTATTTTCAGAAAATAGGGGTCTGCGGGCCGATTATTGAAATTGATAGACAAAGCTATAGACAAAGAAGACATTGGGAGTATGGAGCGATCCCATTGGTTGAAACTGGTAGTCTTTACAGACTAAGAAGGAAAATGATAGACTAACTGTCGGGTCTCTTGTCGGTTGCCGTTAGTTAGTCTATTACCTACTTTCTTCATCCATTACAACCACCCGCTTCCACCGATGGGATCCCTCCATATCTCTTTCGTCTTCTTTGTCTATAGCTTTGTCTATCAATTTCAATAATCGGTCGGCTGTTCAAAGTTGACTGACAAAATTCGTCGTCTCCAGGACGAAGGAACGTAACTCCACTCCAAAGTTGCCAAATTGTTCAGAAAAATTAATTTATTCTACATAAACATACCTATGCAATTTTTATCCAAAAATGTTCTGATTTTTGCTCGAAATCTGAGGAAAAATCAGGAGAAAGTCCAGTCAGAAATGCCCAAGATTCCACTGTTTAACATACAATTTGCGAGGGGAAATTTGGCAACATTGAAATGGAGTTACGTTCTTTCGTCAGAATAACGGCGAATTCTCCGTGACTGGCCATGTAAGTCGCGATGCATTTACATGAATTACATCCATGAATTACATTACACTTTAAGTGATCGTAAAAGGAACCAGGCGATTACTCAGTTCCCTTCTATGATTTAATTGCTAATCTGCCGATTAAAGGAAAGGAGTCAACTGCATACACTGGGAAAAAAAACACATTGGATCTAGAGTCCAGACTCTTAAAAACATCGACAAGAAAAAATACTCTTGATTCAATCAGATTTAAGCTTAAATCAAGAACCAGGCCTCTTAATTTGAGCAGATTTCCTTTTTATTTAAGCTTATACCTGATTGAATTCTTGTCAATGTTTTCAAGAGTCTGGACTCTAGATCCAATGTGTTTTTTTTTTCCAGTGCAGCATAAATGAAAGCTCATTTTTCGATCAACATGAATTTCCTTTTACCAACTTTGAGATAAAAGCACATCTAATCATTTAGACTAAAATGTTCAGGTGGATTCTCGACACTTTGGCGATAAATTCGATCGTAGATCGATCAATTGATAACTAATGGATTTTAAGAAGTCTATTAAAACATTCCCGAAAGATTTTTCACCCCGTAGTGCGTCCATCATTTTTATGCACATGCCGAATAAATAACGTGAAAAGTGCTTCAGACCTGATGTACGAATACTTAAAGGACTTGAAAATGATAAGACGTCTGCATATTTATGTGGAAAAATCTTAAAGCCCCAAAATTATCATTGGATTGATTAACTCATGTATAGCTCCTCAAAGTTGTATGAAACCACCTTACCATTAAAAGTGTTCTTAATGAGAAGAAATAAGGAGCTTTGCCGACCGTTTTAACAAGCAGATCTCTTTTCAACGGAGGCAGTTGATACCCTGACTTACTACTCATTTGAACGTACTTAGATCAAAAGGAATACTATATCTATCGTGATGTGGGCCCTGCTATGGGCGGATTCTAATGGGCCTTGGGGCTCAGCTCACAATGGAGATAGCTCCTTTTGATTTAAACTCTGCTCATTTATCCCTCGTCGTTCCACAAATGTTCCCCGTCTTATCTGCAATGTTCCAACGCGCAACACGGCGTCGAGTGACGGATGGTTCCGTATCGTTGTAGCAGGCCAAACATATTCTGACGGAAGTAAATATTTGGTTTAGTAATACGATTTCGCGATGCTTTAACCGTCTCACAAGGGTCATCTGACCCCGAGATGAAAAAGCACGCGTGAGAACGGATGGAGGCACGTCCTGACCCCCCACCCCCCCTCTCACAGTGCTGTATCCGTAAATTCTGGGGAACGTGACGAAGCTTGTTTAGTCGGAGCAAAAAGGAAATAAGACGGTTCCGCGCATTTCCTGAGTAAGCTCCGTCGTTCACGTGAAATAATTTCATGATAAAAGGCAGGTGCCCTTAAACGTCTTTTTTGCCTAAATATTGGAAAAGAATTTGAAACAATGGAGAATTTGCATGCACATTTTTTATTGCTTCATCTGATAGTGCTTGAAGAGCTAATTTTACAGGATTTTTTTTAAATCTTTTCAGACATGGGATATCGGAGAAAAATGTTACTAAAATTGCGAAAATTCACCGCCTAGTGACGTCATCTGGCGGCATTTTCCATTTAAACACGCGTATTTTAGCAGATTAGATCATTTTGCCATATCTTCTCCAATAATTGTTCAGTTCCTGAACCAAGGG
Source organism: Bemisia tabaci (assembly GCF_001854935.1). Classification (NCBI taxonomy): domain Eukaryota; kingdom Metazoa; phylum Arthropoda; class Insecta; order Hemiptera; family Aleyrodidae; genus Bemisia; species Bemisia tabaci. The sequence goes on from NW_017547246.1 coordinate 1,318,917, forward strand.
TATCCTCGTTTTCAGTGCATTCAGTAGATTCCACTTTTATTTAACACGAAACTCATCAAATTTCAGACACCTGCAGTCTCTGGCGCCGTGTAGGCATTGATAAGAGGCGAGTCAGGCTAAGCTCGAATACAGCTTATGCACGCCTAAATCGACATAAAATTGACGCAAAAATTGAAAATATCAAAATTTGCAGTTTCAGTCCAAAATTTCATGTCCAACCTCCCTCATTGACTGGATCCACTGTGCTTCGCTCCGGTGACGTATGACCACAACTCTCGATGAGCCCTGAGAAGCGCCGAATTAAACGAGCGAAAGGGCTCAACAGGAAGTTCACTTACGTCTTTTCATCGGCGCGGCTCCGATATCGGCTGAACCTCGCGATCCGAAAGGTGACTATTACATCCAATAACTCAAAGTGAAAATCCTCCCGCGGCACCCCTCCCCCGCGGTTGTAATTACTCGACAACATTCTCGAGTAATCAGCGCCCGTTCATTAGACTCCTTAGAAGCTCGCTAACTCCCGCCGTTTCCGAATTAATTACCTCCGCTCAAAGGAGCAAGCAGTTTAACTAATCTCCGAGCAGAGCTTTCACTCNGGGGGGGGGGGGGGGGGGGTGCTTCTTCGTGGCCTCGGCTTTGCTTTCGATAACTTCTAAGCTATATTTTACCCCGTCTACTTCGTGTAAGTGGTCAGCGGCACGAAAAACCCACCGTCTGTTCATCCCCTAGGATGGGGCTTAGAGTATCTTAATGGGGTGAGATATGCATTCGAGGATCGATTTCTGATTGGCTCGACTATCTTAGGCTTTATGAGAGTGCCTATGAAGGATCCCAAAATAAATCGGTCTCTGGTAATACACCGAAAAAAAGGGATGCTACTTTAACATTGTGGGTGTAAAAAAGTGTGCGAGGACTCACAAAACGCTGGATTAACCGCCACAACAGTTACCTAAGCAAGGTCAAGATGTAAAACTAACTGCTGTGGCGATTATTTTAGCGTTTTGTGAGTTCTCGCACACTTTTTTACATCCAGAATGTTAAACCAGCATCAATTTTTTTTCGGTGTCAAATAACGTAACCGGCAACCGGGCAATTCCGTGAATTCATCGTAACTTCCCGTTTCCATTATAAACATAGTATAGTTTTCCGGTTTCGTTCGTTTTGTAAATTTTCGTTTCAAAATGGGACGTACGGAGTGATCCGTTAAAAGTTTTCAATGACCTGAAGATGCATGAACTTCGCAAAGCTAGATATGCGCATCGTCTAGACATCTAGGTACAAAGAATATCGGGAACAAGACAAACAGGTAAAAAATACGTAACGTTTTGAGCGCGTGAGGCTGCGTTACGAATTTTTTTTTATTCAGAAGGTTCAGACTAAAGTCAATTTTTCGATACAAATATAAGAGGGAGGGTGAAGAAGTCCGATTTTCAGAAGTCTCTGAGCTGATGACTGCAAATTTTTTAATGGAGTTTTAATCTTTTAGTTTGATTTATTTGTTTATTTATTTATTTATTTATTTTTACTCTTTTTGAAGCATCGTGATTTTCTTTCGAACTGCATATTCTGACGCTCTATTCCTCGGGTTTAAACTAACTTTAAGCAATACATTTGGGGTAAATCTCCTCAACGTACACATCTATTATAGCAAGTTTGGGAAAGGGCTCAGATAATTGGTAACTATCAAAAGTTGGCAAAAACCATCCCTCATGCAATCTAGACAGTTTGCATAGTGTTGAATCTGCCGACATGGGCAGATAAGATAATGCAATTGTATATACTTCGATTGAAAGACTGAATTCTTGCCATATAATGACAAAGCCAATTATACAAGACATGTTATACTTCTTCATTGTTATACTTCATTTATTTTCCTTCATTTATTGGCCTATTTTTCAAGAGAGCTGTCAACGTAATTTCTGCTTTATTTTGAGGCTGAATTCTTGTGGAAGTCACAATTAATGAATAAAAATTGAAAAAGAAGAAGAAGAAGAAGAAGAAGAAGAAAATTAATCTTCGAAGAAAACGTTCAGTGACATGCGTGCTAGCACAACAAAGTAACTCAACGACAATATTTGGAATGTAACGATAAAGCATAGTTATTTCCTCGAGGTAACACGCAAGGTATAAAAACTGAATGTTTAATGTATGTGCAAATACTAAAACTTGGTTGGAACATTTCTACTTTATTTTATTTTGTTTTATTCTAATTAGATATTAATCTATTCATATTTTTTCCACTACGAGGATATACTAGACCTGCCTAAACCACCTGCGCACATGAGGAAAACGGACGAGCTTCGTGGCTGTTTCCACCGTGATTGTATCGCAAAATTTTCATCCCAATTCATTCCATGCCCCTCCTTCTTTAAAAGAACAGGATAATTTGAGGAAGGTCAGCCACCCACGCACTTTCCTAGTCTCGTCTACCTTTTCCTTGTTTTAACGGCATGTGAAGTTCTTTTTAAGTAGATCCAAGCTAGTAATTAAGCCCCTAATGGGACCATCTCTCGGGCTAGACGCTGTAATTTTCTCTGCTTTTTTTGAACCCCGGGGAATTATAATTTAAAGCTGGCGTTGCAAGAGCTCTTTCGAGGAGTTTTAATTCCCAGGCATATGGAGCATTAACGTCCGAGCAACATCCTTTTGCTTAAATTAATCCTGCAGGGTCTTGATCCTAGACATGGAGAAATTCTTTGACCATTTGCATGAGTCTTTCCTCTCGAGCTCAAAAGCGATCTCGTTTTCTTAGAAAAGTAAAAACAAAACCATTAACGAGAGCAGAGACTCTGCACGGAGGAAGATTTTTCAAAAAGGAAAGTTTGGAAAGTTTTGTCCAGGGATCAGAAGTCGAGTTTTCAACGAAAACACTCTAATGTCCAGAAGAATAAGTTGCGAGGGCTTCAATTTATATTAGTGCCGGTGAAATAAATAAAGACACATTTGGACCGCGTTAAACAAAGAGAAACCAAGCCACATCAGCTACTGCCAAATTAACTGGGCAATTTAATTTTTTACAAGAGAACGTTTGTGCAGATACCTTTGAAAATGTTGTGGAATTTGCTTCGTACTATGCAGAAAATTCACTGAGATTTGCGCGAAAATCCGCACGACCGTTTTCATGAAAAAAATTAAATTTCCCAATTGAATTGTGCAATGACTAACTTGGTTCCTTATGCTTAACGTAGTCCATTTAATCCTGACAATTTTAATCACCACGCATGGTGAATAGAAACTCTGAAAACTTTTTCCTCCAAATCACTTTCCTTAAACTGTGGACTCCGGTTTATACATTCTAAAATAAAAGCTCTCATGATTCCAGTTTCGTTACATATTATGCGTGGCATTTCTGTGCCAAAATCTGTTTTTATTTTTTTGGCACTAAAATCCCTATTCCCGTGAACGGTCACCTTCCGCCTACGCCAAAGTTCCTTGCTGCGAAGCTTATTCACGCTTCATTAGGTATTACTTTCCCGTACACATAGTCTGCTTAGCGTGGAGTTAAGTATCGCCTCATTAGAGCTAAACTACTCGTCCGTTTGAAGCATTTAAAGGCGTAATTGGAAAATGGTCCGCCTCATTTAAAAACCCCTTAATATTCATATCATGACTGGTAACCAGCTTGAGTCTTTAAACGTAAAATATACAAGGAATGAAGCATTTGAGTACCCTATGCTGCCAAGAATCTCTTAAAACAGCTTTACCACCCCGACTTATAACTTTAACCCGCGATGGAGACTTTATTTATGGTTGCTTGCGATTCTTATTCACACACGCAGTTGTTGAAATACCTAGCTGAATGCATAGCAATTCTGCTGTGCTATGAAAAAACCCCATATCGACGGTGAAACTACCAAACCACGTATCTCGTTTGCGGTGTTTAAAAATCTACGCTCACATTTTATTTTTTGAAGTAGAGCAAATCAATATCATTCCTTGAAATTTTCACAGATTTTTCTCCGCACGAAGAGAAAAAATCACAGAAATTTTCTAGACTGGACGTTAAGTAGTTTTTCATTTAAAAAATAAAGTATGACAGGAAGTCTGCGACGTCGCAAACCGAGATACGTGGTTTGGTAGTTTCACCGTCGATATGAGTATTTGAGGGGTGCCAAATTTCCTTCGATAAAATGTTTATGTTTGAGGAAAATTATGCATATTTTTCCTTGAAATTTTCAGAAGTTTTAGATCAAATTACAAACAAAATTATCTGAGAAATTGGTAGACAAATATTAAAAATATTTCCTGATAATTAGTGATTTACCAGGAGAAATTTGGCAACGCCTGAAGGCTCATACGGTGTTCTTCCTTAGCACGGCAGAAATTGTCGCTCCCAAATTATCAATTGTTTTCCATGAGAGTTCTCGCTAAGAAGTTTCATTTCTTGGCGCTGATTAAAATTTCATATCAAAGAACACTGGGAAAACAAGAAAAAATCACTCTAAATCTTTATATCACGGCTCACCTTGCCCCCCTGTAACGCTACTTGGCACTGACAAAGACCTTCGCGAAACCCCTGTGGCGTTACGTAATTCAGAAATGACCCTTATGAGGTGGCTGGTGTGAATCAAAACCCGGGGTCAGAGGTGGAGGAAACATGAATTTCGGAGCTGAAACTCCATTTGAGGGAAGTGATTTCCCCTCCTCTTCCTTTCTGCAACTCCTCACATAACTCTCTCAAAGACGGAATCGCTGCGTCGCACAATGAGGGGAGCCTGTGGGAGAGTCGAACATGAAACTTTTTACGCTTGCAAATTTCGATTTTTCTTTCGTCACTTTGTAAGTTTAAAGGGGTAATCTTTAAATACATTTTACAAGAAAACCGCTGGAACCACTTTCAAACGTTTACCTTTGGTGCAAACAAAGATATAATCTTTTAAATGTCGGTTTCCGACTGACTCAACCCACTGAGTGTCGGTCCAATCGAATTAAAACTCTCCAACCCAATTCCATCACCTACAACCCTCTGAAACACCGACCTGCAAATGCAAAATATCTCCGGCGAACTTATTAGACCGCGGACATTTGGACCGCATTTTGGAATCAGGAACTATAATTTCTGGCTCAGATTAGGAACACCGTATGCACCATTAGATTCCCTAAGAACAAAAGTGTTTATCCAGAAGAGCCAGAATTGGACTGCATTTTGCAATTTGGAACCATAAATTCTGGCCCGGTTTAAAAGCAACGTATGTGCCATTAGTTTCCCGATGCATATAAGTGTTTTTTCAGATGAGCCAGAATGTATAGTTCCGAATTGCAAAATGCAGTCCAATTTATAGTTCTAAATGGCAAAATGCAGTACATGTGTTCTGCATCTAAAGTCAACGATCAGCAATTTATCCAATAATCACGTAATGCTAGCGTTAAATGAAATTAGAATTACTAACGCACACTCGTTTGAATTCATTGATCAACAATGACAAAACAACTCTCTTATCAAGCTGTAGCAGTGGATCAGGATAATGGAGAAATCTTCAATAAAAGTGTTATTCTGAAACAAATCCCTCAATTCAAGAACTCTAATTGAGTTCTCGTGAGAGACGTGCATTCAAAGAAAACATTTTCGGTGAAGTATACTTTTTCCGCACGCAATGTCTGTCGATGAAGTTTTCGCAACATTTTTGCGAATATCAATTGGACGTATTTCTATCAAACGGAACTATGTGCATTAAGACATGAGCCCTGAGACCCATAAGGATATGTGCATAACAGGGCTCACGTCATAATGTACATAGTTCCGTTTGATAGAAATACGTCCCATTCCGCACGTTTCCGCGAATGATATAATTTGACAACGATGTCGTGTTTAGAAAATGATATCATTAAATATTCTGCGCGATTTTAATACACTTTTTTAATATGCAAAAGGGGACATAATTAAAGTATAAAATTGGAATTTGAGAATAAAATCGGATCTGAATAAAATGAAACCTAGTCAGCTAAAATGATCTAGTTCCTTAGTATATCAGCCTCCACTGAAACTAAACTAGAACTTTAAACTTGATTAAATTAAATAGATTCTGTTGAAAAGTGGTTGGTGTAAAACCAATGCCAGTTACTTCCGCATAATTTTTCGCTCACAGGGGCTTGAATATTTTACATAAAAAACTTATATAGAGATGACACTTATAAATCGTAATACTAAAAAGTACGTTTCTCGATATTAAGTTACTTTTTATTGACGGCATGTAATCAGCAATTTTCGCACGAAATTTTCAAAGAATATTCTTCAACGGATGAATAGATATTTCACGGGATTCTTTGCAATAACTTCAAGCGCTCAAACTAAGAAGAGTAAAACGTGATAGAAAATCTGCGAGGTCGAAAATCAAGATACGATGCCTCACCGTACGTATTATAAAAGATAATATCAAAAAAGATTCTTCATCACACAATCCACTCACCGAGAGTCATGAATGAAACAAAAATATTTTCATTAAGCTCTGAAGTTTCTCTGAGCGACAAACTTCGGCGTGGTAACTAATAGCTTTTGTCGGCTCGCATGAAAACGAGTGAAAAACATCGACGAAGTTGGGTCTGAGAAACTTCAGCGAAGTAGAGGCGGCAACTCTTGGTCATCACGTCCCGGCATGAGCACACTTAACTTCTGCAATCCCAGCATTTCACTGTCCGCCTCCACGAGGATCAATATTGTAGTTTTCGATCTTAATTGCATAATTGCATTGGCAAGTTCACCAGATCCTTTGACACTTCGGACGTAACCGTTTCATCGCCCCCCCGGCAAATCTACCTGACGGATTCGAGCATTGTCTGAGGTACTCGACCGTGCTCTCGAGTGGAGACAAATGATCCGTGAAAGCTGTTCGGTCAATCCAACATTGCAATGCTTTCCCTGATTTATTAATTCGTATATTTTAGCCTGGATACGGGTGAGATATTTTGAAACGCCTTCAATTCCTCGAGCATGCAACACGGACACCCATCGAGCTTGAATAGTTGCGTTGTTCGGGCGTTATTTGAAAAGTTGAAAGTTTTGTCGTCGTCACATACGATTAAAATACCAATTGAGCTTCCGCCAAGCACAGCACATCTATACATACCTACAGACAGACCGCAGGGAAATATTCCATGAAAATTGAGGAATGAAATTAAAGAGCGATGAATTTTATGTAATTTTATTAAATTTCACTAGAATTAAAAATTTCATGAAAGTAAGCGAAATTTCAAAGGGATGAATTTTGTATGAGTGCAAAAGAGGATACCTCATGAAATTGCGAAATTTCATAGAGCTAAAATCAATGACATTTTTCGAAATTGTACAGGCATACATTTTGCAAAACATGACGGGGATAAATTTTGTGAAATTTCAAAGGAAAAAATTCAAGACATTTTCCTTCGGAATTTTCTCCCATGAAATTGCGTAAAATTTCTGAAGGAACCTCCATGCAATTTATCCGGAGAAATTTCATGATAGTGAACAGGACTATATTTCATGAAAGTTTACTGATGCCGACGGACGGAACCTTGAAGTGGTATCGCGAGAGAGGCTTCAGAGCTAAAGTCACGCATGATTTAAAGCTCTCGCCCGAACCGAGGCACGACTGTTGCCCGATTGTGCTGAAAATTTAGCACATTTCCCAATAAATCTCAATGTGAGATATTCAGGTTTTTTCACACAATTTGGAGACCTTTCGAGGCACGAAAGCCCCCTGGCGTACGGCGCGATAAGCAGAACGAAGGCTGCGGCTTCGATTCGCCGAGTTGGAGCATCACTGAAGTTGGCGAAATCCAAACGAAGCACCACTCCATCACCATAGCCGGTGCGTCCACAATACGCCGCATACTTGTCTATGAACGGAAATTAATGGCGCAAAAACTGGCATCCTGGCACTTGATGGATAGGCGCCGGGCCTTTATCGACAGCCCGATCAGGTGGAGGGTGTTCTGCCTCCGAATGATGTAATAAAGCGATGTAGACAACCGATTCGAACATCTGCCCTGCGGGTCGTGAGTGACCTGTTGCCACAACCTGTGCCGAGATGGATTTTTGGACAAAAAATTCTTGTGCGGAGGGTTCCGATGTAATCCATTTCTCAAATACAAATAATGAGGATAGTACACAAAGACAGCCCGAATAATTTAAACAGATAAAACACAAAACAATGGGTAAACAAGGCTAAAAACAGAGACATAAAAACCTGGGACGTTTCAGGGTCGTCTTAACCCCCTCCTCGGCTGACAAACAAAAAAAAAATTAAAAAATTTAAATTTAAAAACAAAAGAAAAATTAAATTAAAAAATAAATTGTAAAAATCAAGAGACCCTTAAATTTAAATTTTATAATTTATTTTTTAATTTTATTTTGGTTTTCTGGTCGATGAGGGGGTTGACACCACCCCGAAACGTCCCATGCAGGTTTTTATGTCTCTGTATTTAGTCTTGCTTATCCATTGTTTTGTGTTTTTTTAGTACAAATAATGAGTTATCATGGGGAAATATTCACCAGTTGTAAGAGGAGGAAGGGGGTTTGACCCCTTAGATACCCTCCTCCACGTGGCTGAGTCACTGAGCCCTTGATGAGTTACTTTTTAAGAAGTTTCACTGAAAAGAGACTATCATGTATTCCTAATATTGATTATACTTATTTTCTTTCCGACGAAAAAATAATGAATGCCTCTTTAGACATTAATTATATTTTTGTAAAGTCATTTCATCAAAAAATCAATTAAGGGTTGCCACTTAATATATAACGTAATTACATTTTTAACACCTTGAAGCACTTGGTATGAATGAATAACTTTTTCCAGAAAAGGGACGACTTCAATCATTGCCCTCTCTGAGAAGTTGAACAATTTATTGATCCCACAGTCAAACGCTGACGCCAACGACAAGCTGCATTAAATTAAGCCAGAGATATTGGCTCTCTTGAGTCGGACTACTTTTCAGCGGAACGGCCACGAAGTCGGAAGCCTTCACTTCGCTGTCAAAATAAATAAGACGATTTGAGTTATTTAATTTCACCGAGAACATCCCCCCTTATCTGCTTGAATTTAAAATCTTATTACTCCAACCATTTGCAGCTGCTTTCTCTTCCGATGTCCATTTTTCCTTCATCCCTCTATCGCCTCATGGATTTTTTAAGTGTCGACAAATTTTAGTGACCCCGGGAAGTTAGAGTAGGTACCTTAATGGGGAGTTCAGAGACTGGGTCTAATGAAGACTATATTAGGATTTTAAAAAAGAAAAAAATTGGTGACGACTCCAGTTGGAAGTAAGTTGGAACGGGTAAGAGAAGATTATTGCCAACCTGGGTGAATAAGGGGTGAGAATTTCATAAGCCGAAATCACACGCTGAATGTGGCATGAACGTGGAAATCATCGGCCCGATGCTTGATCCCTGAATTTTGCGCGTTAATCGGAGCTCAGCAGTTATCAGTTTGTCTGAACTATTAGAATAGATTTGATACGAATTTGGGTGAAAATAAGTCGAATTAACGAAATTTCAGTTGTTGAACGATGACTGTTGACTCCCACTTTCAGGTGCCAAATTCAGCGTGTGATTCCGGCATCAAGGGAGAAGGGCGATTTTCTTCAAGTCGAAACGAAATATCTGAATTTGAATTTACGTCGAAAAATATGATCCAGCGTCCGCATGAATAAGTGTCTGATGGCGTGCTTTTGTGTCAATACAAAACGTGAGGTTGCATTCTAATGCGAAAATCATGAGTCCTAAACTTGAGAGGTTACAACTTCGGATGGTCTTTTCTCAAACTAAGTTTTTTAAGCTGTGTTCCAATGAGTTTTGCTTCGTAGCAGGTTAAGTTGCCTCCGGATTGCATGCTCAGTCCCTGAAATGAATGTTTTGTAGTGTTTATACATTTCCTTGCCCCTTGAAATTCCATGAAAAATCTGACAGAAATTTCCAATCTTGCATCAGGATCTTTCATTTCGTCGTGTTCATCGCAAAATAACGTGACTACATTTCGATTTTTTCAAATTCACCTCTTAAATTACATTTTTACCAGGAGAGTCTTGGAAATTTCCGACTGAAAATTGCTCGGATTTTCCTCTGATCTCATGCAAAAATCAGAAAAATTTTGGACAAAAATTGGACGAGTACATTCTTGTATAAAAAGGAATTGTTTGGTTGAATTTTGCGACCTTGGAACAGAGTTTCGTTCCTTCATCTGGGAAACATCGACGATTTTCGATCAGATCTATTCCCATAATATTGATTTTACTTATTTGCTCTCTGAAAAAATCTTACACTGCATTTTTACCAGGAGAGTCTTGGAAATTTCTGACTGAAAATTGCACGGATTTTCCTCTGATCTCACGCAAAAATCAGGAAAATTTTGGACAGAAATTGGACGAGGATGCTCTTTTAAAAAAATGCAATTGTTTAAATGAATTTTGCAACCTTGGAGCAGAGTTTCGTCGAGTTTCGCCTCGAAAACGACGATTTTAAGGCACCGTCAAAACTGAATACTTATTCGACTCGATATTTGCGAAATTGCGAGAGGCTGCTCTCACGAAAAACCGCGAAAGTCGGTGGAAAAGCGACTTGGCCGCGGGGGTTATCCGCGCGGATCAACGCACAATGGAAAGAGCTAATAGAAGAGGTGGGACCTGATATTTTTGGCTAAAACTTCAAATTTTGATGTTTATTTCGTCAAAAATTCAATTTCAAGGAGTGTATCTGGAAGGAAATTTCGCGGATAAACCCATGAAACCATTCATGAACTGTATTGTTCCATAATTTCGAAGATCTAAGCTTTCAAAGTTCCCAGATTATGTCCGAATTCTCCTATTGACTTGGTGCAGTGTGCGGCGGTGAGGAAAGTTGGACATCCGAGGATCAATCGGACTTATTTCTGCCAAACAGAACTATGTTCATTTAGACATGAGCCGTGAGGCCCATAAGAATGTATGCATAAGGGGGCTCACGTCATAATGCACATAGTTCCGTTTGCTAGAAAAACGTCCAATCGTGCTCTCGCTTGTTTGGAAAAGTGGCGATTGACCGCGCCGTGCCGTCCCGGCCTCGACCGCGAAACTTTTTAATAACGGAATACTTCGTCAGCCGTTTAGGGCCAATTACATTACCAACTTTTTTATCATCTCTGCTCATTTTCCACCGACTGTTTTATGCTCAAGTTCTTCCCCCGGCCCGCAATTGCACACTTGTTTCATTTCGGACCCCGAGTTGGGGCTTTTATGTTCCCGTTTCCCATCATCCGCTCGTTCCCCGGCGAACAAGGTATGCCGCTTTATTACCTGGCGTTCCGCGAAACTTAGCGGGGATGGGTAACTGGGGCGCATATAATCATCGGTTCCCGTCGTTCTCCCCCTGTTAAAGGTGAATCGGGGGTTGGCTGAACCGACTTGCGATATACAGGGTGTCGACTGGACCGAGCACTGAAAACAAATTCTCGGCGTTTTTGCCAAGGTCCGTTGGTACCTTTACCATCTCACTTTTTTTACCACTTATTGGTAATTTTACCGAGACAGACTGGTAAGCTTACCTACAAACCGGTATTTTTACTGTTTTTTTCGAGTAAGAATACCATTTTTATTGGTGATCAATTCCCGGTAACTTTGCCATTTTATCTCGGTAATTCTACCACAGTCGATAAAAAATATTGGCGTTTTTACCAAGGTCCAGTAAAATTACCAACAAAGTTCAATAATTTTACCGAGATTTCTCGGTAAAATTACCAATTCCATAAATGGTAATTTTACCAAGAAAAAACTGGGATCAAATAGAACCCTGAATTCTTGGTAATTCAACGCTTTTCTTGGTAATAACACCGAGATTTTTTTTTTCAGTGAGTTCATCAGAGAAGACCCAACCACATCCAGTTGAAACTGAGAAAAAGAGGATTGAAGTTTTATTCCTGCATGAGGCTGTATGTACGAAATAAACTTTAGCAACTCCTTTCACAAACTAATTGATTTTTTTAGACCTTCAGTTTTCGGCAGGAGAATATATATGCGGCTAGTAGAACTCAGAAAAATTCTTCACGAATTTTTTTCGAAAATGTGGATTCGTTCCTTTCTGATGAAAGGAACTTCCTTTTCTTTCTGGTGTCTCGTCGCCTAAACTCCTTGCTTTTTCATAATCCTTGCATGAAGAAATGTACAATCAGCGTACCTTACGACGCTACGTAATTTGTGGTTTATAACTTAGAGCGTTGTTTTAAAAACTTTAGGAGGACTATATTCCATTATTATATGCTGACTCTTTTTTTTAAACCAAATTTTACAAATTTCTGACACATCAGTTTTTTTCTCCGATTGATTTCTATTTTGGAGACGGGGGGTTTGAATCTGTTGATTCGTATGTTGAGCAAAACGCAGTTTTTTTTACAAATAAGTTTAATTTTAAAATTTGACGTACTCTAGACATGAAATTTTGATGAGGGCAGATATATTGCTGTATTTTTATTGGTACCTTTGTCTAGTGATCGAGTGAATTTTCAATAGTGATTTAAGGCTCAAAGATGTCATAAACAGTCATTAACTACGATTCTTCCGGAATGTCAAAATTAATCCTCTTATATTGAAACTCGCATGTAAAACAATCAAGATTTATTGATGTCTTACTTACATTCGATTTTTTAGAGGGGATTTCAATCGGGGAAAAGTATTATCCTTAACTTGCGAGAACCGTTAAAGACCGTCAAAGATCACATTTCAAACTCTAACACTGTGCTCAGTGAAAGGTCCTGCAAGCCTAGAATGGATTGCATCGTATTTTAGTGCATTGCAACATGCGACATCTAATTAAAATAGTATCAAGATTCTAATTTCCCAGAACTATTACCACCAGCAATTGAAATTAGACACAGAAAAATGTTTTCAAATTGCAATCTCAATTTAAAATAAGCTGAAGTTTTTGTCATTTGGCCCGCGGATAGGCGAGCTGTACAACTTTTCCCGGAGCTGCGGGTCCGATTTCCAAGCACTCGGAAAGCCCTAGATTTTCCTCTCGGGTTATAACTATTACGCACGGAGAGTAAATCAGCAAAAATCATTTTATTAATCAAGCTCTCACCTTTCTTAGAGGATAAGGATTTATAAAAACGCCCTTGGCAGTCAGCTTGCCAAAATATTCAACATTTTATCATTCGCTCGTATTTTCTCATGATGATTTTAACTTCCTCTTATTTAATATACATCCAATTACTGAATTTTTCCCCTTTCTAGTGGTTAATTATAAAGTTGGACTTGTTGTAAACAACGCTGTGTAACGCATATTAGCGCCTACGAGGCTATGGTAATACTTCAAGCGTCGCGCCAAAGACAGTACGAGCACGGTCGGCTCGGTCGGCGTACACTGCATATTAGCGCCTACAAGACCGTGTGAATACTTCAAGCACTGCGCCAAACACAGTACGATCGGCTTGGTCGGCTTTAAACGCATTTTAGCGCCTACAAGACTGCAGGAATACTTCGCGCATTGCGCCAAGCACATTGCGGTCGGCGTGAAACGCATATTAGCACCTACAAGACTGTTTGCGTACTTTACGCAATGCGCCGACACCAAGGTGCGCGCTTTATCGTTTAATATCGTACTTTATCGGCATCGGACCTACACTGAAAAAAAAGATTGGTAGAATTTACCATTCATTCACGCTGCATTAACGCTTGTAGTAAACAAGCAACAATTCCACATTGAAATACATTTTATTTGAACAAACATCAGTGGGAAACGAGAGGTAATTGCGATTTGACAACTGCAGTGCATCATCACCGTTAGTTTCCCGCCATTCGGGTGCGTTTGAAATGTCTCGCAGTTTTTGGATTTTTCAAAAGCTGTTTTCTCCGCGATTTCGGCTCCATAAAAATACGGAAAAATCACCACATTATCTACACACCTAGTACTTTCAGAATATTCAACGAACGTATTTCTATCAAACAGAGCTATGTGCATTAAGACATGAGCCCTGAGACCCATAAGAATATGTGCATAACAGGACTCACGTAATAATGCACATAGTTCTGTTGGACAAAAATACGTCCAAATAAAATAAACAAGGTTCAGTCACCCATTTGGAATGCATTTAGCAAAAAGGAACCAGGAACATTGCCATGTTGCTAAAATTGTGCAACTTCACCCGTAGCGATAAAACTACTGTAATCATACAAAAATATGAAATTTACATGGTAATTTTGTCTTAAATTTACAGTTATTAGCGTGTGAAATGGAGAATGTTGATAGATGGACAGATTTTCCTTCCAAGACAAAATCAGTTGTACAATCTCAGCAACATTGCGATGCTCTTGGTTCCTTTTTGCAAAATGCAATCCATTTAATGTAAGGATGCCCCGTGTTTTTTATCGATAAGCAGGAAATCGTGGTTTCTAATTGCAGAATGTAGTCCGATTGTTCACTGATGGGCATTGAAATTGTTCAAGTGCCTACCGCGTCTTCGGTGAGAACCTTTCACGAACTCAGCGGCGCCGCATTGCTTACGGTGTCCGACGGTCCATTCCGACCCCCGTTTCCTGACCCATTGTTGCGCGGCGAGCAGGGGCAGGAGCGGGCCGGGCAACTTGTTGCTCCGCTCCGAGTCCGCCAGACTCCCCGCGGGATAAAATTGATTTGAGCGCAACGGGATGCCAGTGGATTGAATCGGAACCCCCTNCCCCCGCCCCCCCCCCCACCCCACGCAGAATCACGGCGCGAAGAGCGTGCTGCCCCGATGCCCCCTATTATTACTTCCGTTCAGCGATCCCGGAATTATGGGCATCCTCAACGGTTGCCATGGCAGCGAAAATTGATAATTATTATACGTCGATGAATAAACATGAAAGGAGTAGCGTTTTATTTGTTCCGACTAAAAGCGCCGGGGTCGCTCGCCGTCGAGAGCGGTGACGCCATCGTAGTCGATCCGCTAGTACACGCACTTGACGGCCGCTCTGCCGCATGCCGTACTAAGGAAAAACAACATAAGAACCTTCAGGCGTTGCCAAATCTCCATTGATAAAACATACATTTCCCGATAAACTTTTCAGATAATTTTGCTGGCAATTTCACCTGAAGTTCCTGAAAATCGCGAGGGAAAATATTCATAGCTTACCTCAAAAATATGCATTTCATCGATATAAATTTGGCAACGCACGATTGTTCACACGGCGGTCTCCCCTAGAACGGCCGTGGGTTTTACTCGGAAATCAAGTACAACCGTAGCGACGTTTCCAGATTCATGTGCTCGTTTTGATTGGATGGAATTAAGCATCTAGGAAATATACATACACGTTGCAGATAGTGGCCGACAATTCACGAGCTGCATGCGATTTGACTCGTCAAATTGCAATAATTCGCATAGACAATGTGAAGGTGTAAATGGTTTGAGTGCTCTCTTGTTTCATCGATACTCTTCGCTTTGCTGGGCGGTTAGTTTAATTGCCTGTTCCAACCTAACCCCACAAATATCACTGATTTTAGTAAGTACATGCACTCGCAAGTGTAATGGCTGGTACTATGCATTCTAAAGGATAAAACACGTTCTTTTGCCTACCGAGTATTTTGAAACAATATATCGACGGTGTAAATCGGCAATCACATAACTCGATTTGTGACGTCGCAGACTTCCTATCACACTTTATTTTTTAAACGGAAAACAACTCAACGGCTATTCTTTAAAACTCCAGTGATTTTTCTTCTCTATGCGAAGAAAATTCTGTAAAAACTTCAAGGAATCATGTCAATTTGTTCTCCTCTAAAAAAATAACATAGAGGCAGAGATTTTCAGACACTTCAAACGAGTTATGTGATTACCGACTTACACCGTCGATATGTGCCATTAGTTACCCTATGTGGATAGATGCTTTCATAAAAGAATAACATTAAATAAATTAAAGTTTCTTGGGGGCCGATCGTAAAATGTGTAACATTCAATTTTGGACTTTTTGACACACCTACCCCCGTGTAACACCTTTGTGTCGCAGGTAGGTATCCTTCAGCATGTGAAAACAAAATGGCGGAACACTCTGATCGACCCCTCTCTAGAGCATCAAGTGTTTTATGAACGCGCCTGTATGAAAAAAAATTATTCCAAATATTGTAGTTCCTATAGATTTAATTATATTCTGTGATTTTTTGAATGTAATTAGTCAATTGCCATGAGTATTTTCCGAGTGGTTCAGCAGAAGCGCCAGATGGCGCGAGAGCTGCTCTTCAGTACCATGCCTCTCATTGCGTCACATCCACGACGCGATAGAATTTCAATGCCGTCTAAGAGGTGCAGATTTGCTATGCTGAGCTCTATTTGAGAATGGCTGGCTGATGTGCTCAAATGAGAGCAGGATCGGCGCCAGCCTTCCTGCAGGTCCTCAACGAAGCATTATATCTACAGCACCTGTCGCTCGATTATTGAATCTATGTTGAAACGAGACATGGCATGGCCCTGTCTTAACCGTGGAATATATCGCATTTCGATGCCTTATCGCGCTGCTACAAAATCTCAGTGATCGCGCGGCCTGTTACCCGCCTGAGCAAAACGCCTCCTCTTTCTCTTTGCCATGCACTGAAACTCATAAGAGTTCATTCGTGACTCTAAAACTAATTTTTGATGTAGGTGACTTTGATTTTCCCTCAGATTAATGGAGACGTATGGCTCCACTCCGTTCATAAAACATGTACCACTAGATTTAGGGGTGTTCGACCACCCCTACTCACCCCTCCCCATAAAACTAACGACGCCTGCCCCTCTTCTCTAGAGCCTTACGTATCTTACGAGCTACCTCCACCGCTGATCTCTCACCCTTTTACTTACAGTATTCAGGTCGCATTTTCCATGTTTCTGTCCTTCATTTCATTTTTATCACACATGCTCCCTTCTGTCATAAATACGTCCGGATAACGTAAAACTTATTGTTGCGTTGGAAAATTTCGAAGCCGGTATTTCGGTCACATCCTCAGCCGGAGTGGCGCGACGTGAATGATCGTTCCTCATTTGAAGCTATGGTAAAGAATCGATAATTCAGGTCATCGTTGCGAGCACTCTGTTTATCGATCCTTTTCCGATGGCTTAAACGGTAGATCAATCGATAAATCGCAATGCACGCCA
The DNA here is from genome assembly GCF_001854935.1 of Bemisia tabaci. Classification (NCBI taxonomy): domain Eukaryota; kingdom Metazoa; phylum Arthropoda; class Insecta; order Hemiptera; family Aleyrodidae; genus Bemisia; species Bemisia tabaci. The sequence continues at coordinate 1,335,959 of NW_017547246.1, forward strand.
CTACGCTGATTCGACCATCACATCATGGGCACCAGATCATTCTATCGCGGCACTGAAATTCGATTCAGTTCTAAGTCACTCTCATTCATCCTCGGCAACAGTAGCGAGGCGCGAAGGATCGATTATCCAGATTCCCTCATTTGATGCTGTGTAAAAGAATCGATTATGAAGGCCTTCGTTGCGAACACCCTCTTTATCGATCCTTTTCCATAGGTTTAAATGGTAGATCAATCGATATATCGCAAAGCACACCGCGCCACTGATAGGCCGCCGCTGTTTCGGCCAGGGCCTCAACGCCCGACGGGCAGAATCAAACAGAAGGGGAGTCGGTGCGAACCGGGGGGGAGGCGGAAGGGTGAAAGAGGGGAGGTGTTCCCGGAGGAGGCCTTAGGTGCTAACCTCTCCGAGTTCATCGCGGGAACGGGTCCCGCATGGCAAACGGAAATCATAAATGATACACCGCGCATCAGGTGGAATATTTTANGGGGGGGGGGGGGGGGGGGGTCCGAGAAGCGAAAAGGCTCAGCAGTGTTGCGGCGCGGCGGCAGCGGCCGTGCGTGAATAATGCGCCTCCGCGTCTCAAGCGCCGAAGCCGGAATCCTCCCAGGACCCAACCACTCTCCTAAATAGAATTTGTAAAACCCGCGAATCGGCGGTGAGGGGACGGGCGGAGGAGTGTCAAGGAGAGACTTGAAATTCAAACTCGAGCACCTCGTCGTCGGTGGTAAGACAATACTCCCGCGTGAGGGAGCAACGCCGTATGGGCCTCCGAATTGTGCCAAATTTCCCAAGAAGGGATATTTTGATGGATAAAATTGGTATAGCTCTGGATAGACGATCAAATTCCCGAACCAATTCCGATCAAAGTAGCATCAAAGTGTCGGGAGTCATCCTCATCAGTCTTAAACTCATTAATTTGCTTAATTTTAAAATGACAACTTGGCAGAAATGTTTCCTGTGGCAGGAAATGATGAATGGTGGCACTCCATTCTGATCTTACTTTGAACAAAATACTTCGGCCCGTCAAAATTTGATGGTAAATGGTTACCATCAGTCATCAGCATGTCTACTTTGATCGGAATTGGTTCGGAATTTGATCGTCTATCCACGGCTTATCTTTTGCAGACTTCACACGCTAGAAATGGAGGTCACCGATGCAGCGTTGAGTGGTGCCCTGAAGTGTGGGCCACAAAAGCCTGGATACACGCTAAAATTTCCGTCAATTTCCGATCAAAATAATGACAAAAATGGCGGCCGAGAGTTATCTAGATTGATGGGTAAAATTAATTAAAGCAACGTGTTGATTGAAAGAAGCATGATATAAGCACAGTTGTGTGGAAGTTAGATGACGGATGAGACCCACAGTTCCATCATCTACCATCAAATGTTTGCAGGCCGCAGATAACTGATGGTAGATGGTGCGCACCAGTCACCATTTGATCGAAAATTGATGGAAATTTGAGCGTGTCCACAGTGTCCAGACCTCAACACGCAATTTTCAGCGATCGATGAAATCGGGGCTAACCAGCCATCATTTCACTTACGTTCATAAAATGGCGGCCTTAGTTTTAAAGTTGCTCATAATATTGGAAAAAGTTGTAAATTTTTACAAATTGTTAATATTTTTTGTATCAAAAGAACAATATCCGTAAATGGGGTTTGAGGGTCAACATTCAACAGCGACTCCGATGACCCATATTCAGGGATACGTACTTTTTTACGTAATTCATTGATTAACTTTCGAGAAAAGTTATGGGGGAAGAATTATGCTATATGTCTCATTACAATTTTACCTAATATTCAACCCAGGACAATTTTTAGGGAAGAGTGTAGTCCTTATAGAAGTTACTATCATTTAGAGCCCGTTTTAAATAACTTGTCATTTTCCTTTGTATGCGCGAAATAGAGAATTTCCTTTTCCGCGCATGTAGCGAAAAAGGTCAGTTATCTGAAACAGGCTCTTGTTTGGAACCGATGAGTGAATTTAAAAAAAATCGTACCCCCATTAAAATCTTGCAAGAATCTCCAGTTGTATTGCATTTCTTTGAAAGTGAATTAACCGCGTATCAATCGTATCATCAATCATTAAGGCGCAGGTTTCTCCTAGAAATTTCCCGTGAGCCTGACCCTTCTGCAAAACAAGAAGCTGTATCAAAAATTCTTTAGTGTAGATCTGTCTACACAGTGCAGTTTTACTTTTATTTGCCTTAAATTTTCAAATACAGTTGATTTTAACCGGATAAAACATAATCATAATGGACCACTAGACAAGATACGAATTTAAGCGATCTGATACATGTTTCTTAACCAGAATTTCACGTAGAAAACGATTCTTACAACGAAAATTACGGAAACCAACGCCTAACGAAGATATTAACGTTTTTATCTCACATTGGTTACGAGGAATTTGAACTGCCCGCTCACAAGAAACTCAAAACTCTACGTGAGTCAAATCGCCCACTACAACGGTTTCAGCAAACTTCTCAATCGAGCAATGTTCATTTCCCATCATGTGTTGTTCAAACTATTAGCAATTTGCTATAACTGAGACAAAGCGTCAAGATTGAGGTTGCCAGATTTTTATATCGCAGAGACTGTCATGATAACGTTTAGCGCGCGATGTGAATCACGTAGAGCATTGAGTTTTCATGAGCGGGTGGTTTGAATTCACGCATTAAGAATCATTAAATATCTTCGTAAGGAGTTAATTTCGGTAATTTTCGTTGTGTGCATCGCATTTTACGTAAAATTTTGGTTAAGAAACATGTATCAGAATGCTGAAATTCGTACCTTATCTAGTGGTCCATTCAAGAGAAATGTATTCGTACATTTTCAAGACAATTTGTATTTTAGTAGAACAAATTTGGCAACGTCTGTACGTTTATTCTTTCCTCCCATGGCGTTGTGCACGTATTCTGCCCTGCTTCCCAAAAACCGCGTAATCTCAATGTCAATTACTTATAAAAACGCGGTTTTCGGTTGGTGTGGTTGAAATGTAGACGCAATGTGAGATAACACAGCGACGAAGTGGGTGCAAAAACACGAATCGTGTGCTCAGTGTACAGAGAGGAACACACCGTAACTGTTGATGCTGCAGCTTAACATATGTTTGAAAAATTATTCTTACAGCTCGAGTAGGTACAGTGCTTCAAGATAACTGTTTCAAAAAATGGCATTATTGATGAGGACAGGCACTGACAGGAAAAACATTTATGAGGAAACATTCAAATTGGAAATTTTCTAAGAAGGCTCTACGAGTCATTACTTTGGAGGACAATCATCCAATCGTCGTGCGATCAATTGGACTACATTTTGCCATTAGGAACCACAATTGGACCGCGTTAAACAGAAAGGAACCAAGCCACATCAGCTATTGCCAAATTCCCCTGGGCAATTTAATTTTTGACGAGGGAACGTTTGTGCGGATTCCTATGAAAATTTTATGGAATTTGCTTTGCACTATGTAAAAAATTCACTGAAAATTGCACAAAAATCCGCACAACCGTTTTCATATAAGTAATTAAATTCTTTGATTAAATTTGGCAATAGCTGATGTGGCTTGGTTCCTTTCTGCTTAACGCAGTCCAATTACTGGCTCATTTGTAAAAACACATATGTCTACACGAAAACTAATGGCACGTACGCTGTTTTTCAGCTGAGCCGGAAATTGTAATTCCTTACTCCAAAACCACTCTCTTTTTGTGCCGAAGTCCATAGTATCTTGATTTATTTTGCGAGAAAAGCTCTGTACTCTTCTTAATATGTTGGAGCGCTTTCAATTTCGTATGATATTCTGCAACACCTCTGTTGGGAAATAGTTGCATAAGGTGCCGTGGCACGGCGCGGCATGCTGCAAACGCGCATTAGCGCCTACAAACCTAAGTGGATACTTCACGCATTGCGCAATGCTTGAAGTTTCCTGTTAGGTTTGTAGGCGCCTGTGCGCGGTTCGCGCTCCGCTCTGTGTTAGGCTCTAATATTTGAACTTACGAAGTTTTCAACTCATGATTTTGAAATTTTTGCACACTCCGCGTGGATTAATCTTATTGATCAAAAAGAAACATGTATTAAAGGAAAATATAATGTATATTTTGCAAACGGTTCCGCATGAAATTTAATAATTTCCAAAGAACATTATTTTTTATTTAATATTTTGCGCTTTTTCTGTGCTGCAGCGTGGTGTACGCGCAACCGAACGCTCAAAATTGGACGTATTTGACTCTCTAAGATCGATGTACTAATGGGTTAAAACCAAAAATTGCGCGTCTCTTGGTTTTTTTCCTCTTCTATTAATTTTTGTTTAGTTCCTTTCAACACATCTATGGTTCATTGAGATTGATATTGATATAATCGCTCAGAAAAGGTTTCACAAATATTTGCCGCGTTTTAAAAATGCGAATATTTTTAAAAGTAAATAATATTTTCATTAAAGAAAAAAAAACAAAAAAACTATTGAACAAAACAGGTGCGGGGATAAAAAATTGTCGACAGAATTTCTTGAAACCCACCCTAAGATAACTCCAAAAGTTCGTTCAAAGTAAATTTTGCAAATCAAAAGACAAAACGTCGCTCCTCGGACGCAAGAGCAGATCTCGATTTCCGCATGAGCACCAGAGAACATTGACTCATACGTGAAACAGGGCTCACGTAGTAATTGAGGTACTCCCTTACGTCAAAGGAGCGACGAAAAAGATTAGCTTCGGTGGGTTGGAGTTCGATGGGGAATAGTGGCGGGTACGTGTTATAGAGCGCATGCAGGCTGATTATTGAAATTGGTAGACAACGCTATAGACGAAGAATACAAAAGTCATACGGAGCGATCGTATTGGTGGAAGCCGGTGGTTGTAATGGTCAAAGGGGTGAGGTAATAGACTAACTAACGGCAACCCACGATGAACTCTATGGTTAGTCCATCATTTTCTCCCATAGTCCGTAGGAACCACCAATTTCCACCAAAAGGATCGCTCCATACTCCCTATGTCTTCTTCGTGTATAGCTTTGTCTATCAATTTCAACCATCGGCCCGCTGGAAGCGCTCACTGAAAAAAAATTATTGGTAGAATTTACCATTTCACACAGCGTCAATTTTAGAGTCAATTCTGCTAGAAGAAAGGCAAACCTTAGTATATATTAGTACAGGTAACCATTCCTCTGGCAGAATCGACTTGAAGATTGGTAGAATTTACCATTCCTTCACGCTGTTTGAAATAACAGCGTGGAGGAATGGTTAACTCTACCAATCTTTTTTTTCAGTGCTGTAAGCGATGCGATACTGTGTATGCATTTATCGACTCTAGCCAACAAAGTTGAGCATACAGGAATCCCGATGACCGGATACATTTCACCGTTATCAACAGGTATCCGCCACGAGTCCCCTAGCGAACCCCATGAAAACGAATCTCGCCCCCGTGAGGACCGAGTCAAAACGACACCCCAGCGCATATACCACAATGCGAGACCTCCTCAAGTGTCGTTTGAGGGAACAGGCTCGCGGACACGCTCCTCCCGTGCGTGCGTTTGGCATTCTACTTTGAAGCCGGAACTCGGAGGGAGGGGGGGGGACCGGAAACTTTGTAATTGATTTCTGCCATGGCAGTGCCCTTTGAAATACCTTTCGGGTGCCGCTCCGGGTTCCGACGTTCCGAATCCGATCCGGCTAATCACGGCGGGTCGATTAATATCGACCCCGATCGATAAATCCCTATCTTGACAATGCTTTCTATCGATCAAAGTAATTCGATATCGATTCGACAATCGATCCGCAGGTCGGTTGACGCGATTCAAAGTTGTAGGGAGTTAGTTGTAGGTTGTGGCTAATCACGGCGGGTCGATTAATATACCGATCCCGGTCGATAAATCCCTATCTTGTCAGTGCTTTCTATCGATCTAGGTCGTTCGATATCGATTCGACAATCGAGCCGCATTTCTTCGGTGCACGCGAAAACTCGTTAAAAAGCTCCTTCGAGCCCCGTCGTCACCCGCTGCGAGCACATATGAATCGGTTTTGGTTATAACCGCCCATGCTTTTTATCTGATGAGCCCTAGAATATGAACATTCTTATCAAGCTTAGAGCTCATCGGGAAATGAATTCAAACATGGATCTGATTCACACGGAGATTTCGGCGATTGTCAACCGTGAGTCGTATGCATCCCTCGGAATAAAGTTCATGATAAGTCGTCCGAAGATGAGCCTAACTTTTCTGCAGAGATCGAAAGTTTTTTCTCCATAGCTGTACAGCTCGAAGCTTGGAGTGGTTTGCTTTTGAAACCTATGTGAAAGAGCAAGTCGTCTTAATTCGATGCACCCTTTATTCCATTCCGTAAATACATTAGCGACTTATTTGAAAGAGATGGAGGAAGCGGATTTGAATTTGCATTAGAAATTATAACAATTAAAATATAGATTCACAGGCATATAGACCTCACAGATTATAGAAACTAAAAGGTGTCCGCCTGGAGACTGCTCTTAGGCCTGCCTCCCTTTTACACAATATCTCGCGTTGAAAGTGTATTCAATTAGTTAAGATACTGTTGCATATAGCTGTGATTAAACAGCTGCATGCCAGGCATCGAAATCAATGCTGCGCACTGAAAGCGCCTTCAATTAAGGGTGATACCGTAGCATACATCCGTGTTCGAATATTTGTATCTCAGGCATTAATCCTTCGTGTATCTGTCCATTTAGTCACAACTCGTGGCGCTATACATCAAAATTCATTGCGCCTTGCTTGACTCAGTATGTTTTCAGTTGTTTATTTAGCCACACAGTGGATATAATCTGTGGCTAAATGCGACAATTTGAGTTCCGTGGCGCCAATGAAATGTAATCCGCTAAAAAAAGCCTTTAATTATTATTGATGTTACGACAAAAACGTACTGTTTAGCTCGAATAATTCTCATGTCCAGTATGATATTAACATGAACTGCTATGCTACAATAATGCTCAGATTTACCATCATATCATATCGCACCGCTCTCAGATATTCAGCACTTTAATTTCAATTGAATTTAAAAATAAGTGTAATTTCTATCTGCTAACATTCGAATTCTAAAATGCCCATTTCACGAGATCCACAAGTTAAGAGAAAAAGTTGAGTGGAAAGTTCTCCGTTTTTTCTCAATTCGAGACTCGCCCTTTGGCGGAACAATCTCTGGGAGAACGATAAGCACCGAGCTCTTATCGTCGCTCTTGTGACATAAGGGCGTATCTCGATTTCTACTTGAGCCCTGTTGCCCATATAACTCCATACTTTCCGGGGCTCATTTGAAAAAGGAGTTACGCCCTTACGGATGAGGAGTGACGTTATGAGTGATATGTTCGAATCGATTCCGCGGCGCGGGTCCGGTTCTAATCAAAGGAGTCCCGGTCGTGCCTCAAGACGTGAAGACGCGCCGCTTTATGTCGTTCAAGAGCTCTCATCAGCCCTCGCAACCCGTTCACCAAACTTTCGTTAATTAGAGGGGAGTTCTTAATATTTTCAGTGGTGCAAAATGTCCGGAAAATGGATAATTTGCAGGTGTCTGAAATTCGATGAATTTCGTGACCAAATGGGAACTTACGAGTGAACTGAACACGAGGATACCCTTGGTTCATGAATTGCACAATTTGGAGAAGATATGGCAAAATGATCTAATTTGCTAAAATAAATGTGTTTAAATGGCAAATGCCGCCAGATGGCGTCACTAGGCGGTATATTTTTCACTTTTAAATCTATTTTTATACTATTTCCCACTTCAGAAAAAAATTATAAAAAATACCGTAAAATCAGCTCTTTCAGCACTTTCAGATACAGCAATAAAAAATTTGCATGCAAAACCTCTATTTCGAACAAAATGCTGCGAATTCAGCGATAAAAAGATATATGGAACGAGTTCAGCTCCTCGATTGTTGAATNTGCACTCACAAAATTGGTTGGTAAATTCAACGAGTGGGTGCATCGACCTGGTATATCAAGTTTCTGCAATTTTTTACGGCAAATCAGTAGATTTTCGGGATGTAGATTGCTTACTTTCAATTCATGAATGAATAAAGCAACGACATGGTTGAACTTCTTTGCATGGAAAGACGTTTAAAATAACAAAATCAAGACGTATTTAATGCAATTGCATTTATATCGAGTCAATTTCTTTTCAATAATATAACGGGATTTTTACTACCGGTGATTTGGGTATTTTAGCCCCAAAATACCTTTAAATCGACTTTATCTTCTAGGAGTTCGACAGAATTTTTCCTTTCTTCGCTTAAATTATTCCGTAGCACTTTTCTTCAAGAATCTGATAAGATTTTGCTTGAGGCAGATCAAAAAACTTAAATTCGATCGAATAGCTTTCTACTTTCACAATACACGGTCTCGTCAAGGTGCGTCTTTGACCTCGCAGTGTTGGATCGTGAATTCTCTTTTTATGCTGTTTGCCTATTTTGAAATCTCTGCAAATGAAAACTAAAGGGGTTGATATGTGCGAGTTAATGACGCGCCTTATCAACACATTGTGTTGGAGTTCACTGCTTGTTTACAAGAGATTTCGTTTGGACTCCTTTGGAAATTTTAAAGAATTTGCTTCGTTTTATGCAGAAAATTCACTGAAATTTGCACAAATATATGCACACCCGTTTTTATGTTAAAAACTAAATTGCCCAGTTAAATTTGGCAAAAGCTGATGTGGCTTGGTTCAAATCTGCCTAACGTGGTCCATATCACCGCTCATCGCCAAGCTCGATAAAATTTAAAGTGTGTCTCAAATAATCTAAACATACGAATACATAATTTCATGTTATGATATTCGAAAATTAAAGAGGCATACATGATGCGTTTTTAAAATTTTACGAAAACTCGGTAGAAAGAATTTAATGGATGCCAGGATACTTAATTTCAAACGCTGCCTCTCAAGAAAACTCCCCTCCAAATATTCCTTTCGAGAGTTACAATATTTAAAAAGTCCTCCAAAATAATCTAAACATACAAGCATACATAATTGCATTGTAATCATATTCGAAAATTGAAAAAAACATTCACGATGAGTTCTTAAAATTTTAGGAGGACATGGTAAAAAGAATTTAACGGATGTCAGGATACTTAATTTTAGTCACTGCCCCTCAAGAAAACTCCTCTCTAAATATTTCTTTCAAGGTTTACAATATTTGAAATATAATAGTTGAAAAGTCTCCCAATGTTGATTCTTTGCCGACCACATTCTGATACTTTTTCCGCGGTCTTGAAATGATGTATTGTTCGCCCCTGCGAACCCATTCACCGCTATTTTAAGCCGCGGAATAAGAGCGGAATAAATCTGAGGGAACGTATATTGAAAGGGATTATCCTTTTGATACCGGTGCTGACCCCGTCTTACAACCTGTTATATAATTCCTTCCGCTGCCTTTTCTTGAGGATTTTCATTGTCGGCGGAATATTGGCGCGATGACGTATGATACATTTTTTATATTGATTAAAATATTTCCCCACTTGGAATCCTTTTTAACGACCCTCTCGAGACTTACTTGCAGGCACTAACATGCGCGAGCCATTGGGGTTTCAACAGGACTTTCCTACCCAAAACAGCGAGCGACGTAACATTTGATCGCTTTTTACATGGATATGCAAGGTACGGTAAGAAGAAAGCAGGAGATGCATTTTTAGAACACTGCCATCGACGTTTTCGTGTTTTCGTGGTTTTGTCGTCGAGGTGTTCATCAGAAATTCAGTCGGTGACAGCTATATCATGTGTTATTGTCTTTTACTGCACTGGGGAAAAATTCGCTTGAACCTAGAGTCCAGACTCTTGAAAACATTGACAAGAAAAACAACTCTTGATTCAATCAGCATTTTATGTGAATGAAAAGCCAAATCAAATAAATAAATCATATCCTTTTCAATAAATAAATGCGTGCACTCTGCTTGGCAATAAATACTGCGAACCAATAAAATAATAAGTAAAATGATAAAAGGTAAATAAATACATTATGAGTGAATTGAATGAATAACAAATGAGAAGGGTTAGGTTCTATCGACATGCTCAACGCGGGTGGTTTGCTTGAACAAATTCTGATCACGCGTCGAGTAAGGGTGAGAGGCGATTTAGGGTGCCGTGGAATATGAGGGTGGGGTATGTTCAGCGGTTACAAGGACAGCTGGTACTAAAGTTTCTCCCCCATCAAAACCTCTTTTGTATGACCGTCCCGCGCTAAAAAAAAACACTGCCAATACCCGCAAAAGGAAGAGAATATCCGTAAAAAGATGCAAAACCAAAACTTATATCAATGCAAATTGCCATCGACCTGCGAGTTTGTAAGTTTTATCTCCTTGTACTTTTCTACGCTATGGTTTTCATATTTTCTATGATCAGTGCATGGAATATTATCACAAAAATTCATCCAAGAAAAAGATATTAACTCAGAATATACTTACTGCTCACACTCGTGGCAGAAATGTGCAGTGGCTGGACTATCTACCTCTGACGTGAGAAAGTATTAATTTAATACAAAATATGCTTTTAATTTTGAAATCAACATGTCGTCACCTTCCCGGCAAAGTATCACAAGCGCCATGCGACGTTTAAAAATTTCCGCCGCCATTTAATTTCTTTACAGAGAAATTGTTCAACGAAGCTGTCCGAAAATTTCACCGAATTTTCTTTGTGCTGCCGATGAAATTTAGTGATATTTCCAAACAGATTCAACCAAAAATTTCTCAGGAAATTTTTAAACGTCGCATGGCGCTTGTGATACTTTGCCGGGAAGGTGACGATGTAAGGACCTTTTCGACTGAACAGCGTACAGCGAAATAAGCAGGTGTCAACAAGTAGCTCATTTATGGGTGGTTTCACGCTAAGATAGAGCGGAGCGGCGTACTGCCAAAACACGCGCCGGCGCCTACAAACCTAGATGGATACTTCAAGCGTTGCGCTATGTGTGAAGTATCCCTCTAGGTTTGTAGGCGCCAGTGCGCGTCTCGTGCTGGCAGGACAACGCGACGTGCCGTCCGCGTACCGGGCTCAGAGGCCGAAAGTTCTGAGCGCAGCACCCGGAGCAGTCAAAGCTACGGCTTCAGCACCAAAAAAGTTCGGCTTCTGAGCCCGGAAATAACGGCATGTCTATACAGCCTGTACTTTTTTTTTTATTCAGTATGTATATGTACAACGGAATGCCTTATTGAGTCATTATTGGTTTAAAAAGCTCACGATAGTTCGGTAGTCTGTAATCAACTACACCATCATCTCATGTTCATCTCCCACCAATTATGTCGGCATTAAAGTCGCTATACAGCCTTCGGAGCTGAAATCAACGATGCAAAAAAACGAAAAAACTGACATTTTGACTATGAATCTATTTTAATGTCACACAGCAGTGTGGGAGTGGTTACTATGAAATTGCTCTGCCAAAATTATTCTATACACAATCGTTCAACTACGCGTATGGATTCCCTTTCATGAATGAGTGTCGATTACAATTTCTCCCCCTCAGATTAACGACCGTCAATCAATCTCCCTTTGCCTCTCCCCTGTGAAACGAAACTCATTCAAATGTGGAGTCTAAATCAAAACAGACTGATTGAACTGAAAATCCCAGCAGTAATAATTATTAGTGATGGATTCTGCACCCCCCTTTTCGGGAAATTTTTTAGCACACTCGCTCCAGCCCTTTCCAGCTTTCTATCCGGAGGCCCAGAGCTCATGCCACGTGGATGAAAATGTTGTCAAATAGACTTGTCAGATTAAAATTAGCATTCATTCCAAATTTTTCTCATCATTTCATCATTCCATCCTGCCTTATCTTACAATCGTGCTCTGTCCTTTCTCTCAAGATTTAAGGTCTCGAAAGAGTCTTTAGATTTCTGAGAGCTGAAATGTTCACCCCTTGATAACTCCTGAATATCGGTGTGAGCAATTTGAAAGACGAGTTTTTGCAAAATAGGTTAGGATTGTTAAACCAATTGCGCAATTTTTTTGTCATAGTCACACCATGTTGCCATTAGTTTTTAGCAGAGAGAAATTTCAACAAAAAACTTTGGTTAATTCGGGAGGTAGAACACAAAATGGACTACGTTAAACAGAAAGGAAGCAAGCAACGTCAGATATTGCCAAATTTAATTGACCATTTTAATTTTTTATATAAGAACGGTTTGTCTGTTTTTCGTGCAAATTTCAGTGAATTATCTGCTTAGTACGAAGCAAATTCCTTAAAATTTTCAATGAAAGCCGCACAAATGCTCTCTTGTAGAAACTTAAATTTCCCAGTTTAAAGTGTCAATAGCTGACGTGGCTTGGTTTCTTTCTGCTGAAGGCAGTCCAAATTACCCTAGCCTTTGGTTCACAATTCCAAGAGAAAATGCCAGCAAGTTTTCTTGAATAAGTTTAATAAAAATTGAGTGGACAATACCAACGTCGCAATTGGAGGAATGCATTTTCCCAGTGTCTCCATTGCTTTCTGCGCTAAACTTACCGCAGACCGCACCAAAAATAACACATAATTTCGTTGGTTTGTATCTCAACCCAATAATTCCTATTTTAACCAAAAGCAACACAATAACACAAATATTTTTATCAGTGTAGCAAAATCTGAGCGTTGACTTTCGGAAGTAATTTCTACATCATAGGGAAGATAGATATGCGAGCTTTCTAAAATATATTGTCCTTGAAAACACCGGGCAAATAACTGCACTACAACTAGCCAATAGATACGTAAATAAATAACACGTATTCCATAACTCTCGTATCCACGTGTGACAACCGAGCACTGGTTGGTAATAGGACTCATTTAAATCGAAAGGGACTTTTTAAATTGCGACTTGAGCCCTGTCATGAACGTAATGTTACGGATCTCAGGACTCATGTCAGAATGGATATAGTTTATTTTGATCTAAATACGTTCGATACATCGTTTTCCTATTCCAGGTGCGAGCACCCGGAACTCATAATTAGATTTGAGACCTGTCACGCATCAAGAAGTTTAAACGCGGAGCGTGTGCGTTCGATTTGCTCCCCCTCTTCCCACTTTCTCCCCACACTCTTAAGAGATGTTCCCCGTTAGAGAATGCTTGTATGAATACATTCTAAATGATGGCGTCTTTTAGTACACAGCATCCGGGACTTGCCTCGGTGTAATTAAAACTGATGGCAAGGAAGATACTGACTAAGGAGGGGGGGGCTGATAGGGGGGAGGGGGCTTATATTTTCGGGATCCTCAGTTTCGGGGTTCACACCGGGGCTCCTGTCATCGCGAGTTTCGTCGCCGAAACTGGGACAGAACTCCGAATGTTATGATTTCACACTTCCATATCGAGGAAGAACGCCGTATGAGCCTCTGCATGTTGCCAAATTTCCTCTGATATAAATTTCAGAAAATTATTACATAAGTCTCTTTGGATTTTTCTGAGAATTTACCTGCACTGAAAAAAAAACTCCTGCTTTGAAAGCCGTGCTTACGAGCTATATAGACATATCGCCCCTGTTCCGGGCTTCGAGGCCGACAGTTCCGGTTGAAGCACCCGGAGGACTCGGATCAGTCAAATCTACGCTACAGGATCCGGAACTTCCGGCCTTTGAGCCCGAAACGGACGGTATGCTTATGTTCCCCGTAACTTTTTTTAGTGCGCGTTGAATCTAAATTATCTGAAAATTTCGATGAGGAATAACCATGACTTTGTTTTGTCAATTTTACTTGTGAGGAAACTATTTCTCTGTTTGTTGACACCGTGCTTAAGGCCCATTTTTACGTTTTACTGCCTCAACACGACGTCGATGATCGTTGACTCCATGATCGTTGACACCATGCCGCGTTACCGCTAAGTCTCCGCAAATTGTATCAATATCAACACAAAATAGCGGCGAGCGCCGGCTCTGTTCTACAAGAATTTTAAACAAAGGTAACAGCACATGGGTATATTTTAAAAACTCACAAAGTAAGTAAATCCCGCTCGCTGAACTCCGTCCATTAATAAACAACCTCACGTCACTTCAAATAAACAGACGAGCCTACATCATACTCCCCACTTTTTGACAGCGCGTCCTGCTGTCCTTTTCAACCCGACCTCACGTTGATGGGCCTGAAATTCGTGCATCAATGCTCGATATATTCACTCGGGACGGCCTCCATTAATACTGCCGTGCTAAGGAAGAACGTCATATGAACATTCGAACGTTGCCAAATTTCCTCTCAGAAAAGATTCAATTTTGGAGAAAATTATGAATATTTGAATGGGTTGTGCGAAAACCGCTAATGTCCATTTTTTCAGTCTTGAGTTTTTTTGAGTTCATAATACATTTAAAAAGTTGACACAACCAAACAAGTGATGAAAGGACTCGTTTTGAGATTAAGAAAACCCGAAGACAAGTTTTAACGCCCCTTTTGTGGTTGCAACCAACTTCGAAAAGTATTCTGAACTCAAAAAAACTTAAAACCTGGAAAATGGACATTAGCGGTTTTCGCACGTCCCGCTTCATTTGTAATTGCAATTTAAATATGTTTAGAGCAAATCACGAACAAAATCCCCCGTAAAAATGGGAGAGAAATGAATCAGTGAGAACGAAAACACACCACCTCGAAAAAATGAAAAGAATCAAGACACACACAAAACTGCATCGTAGGCGAAGAAGTTAGTCTATGAAAAATATTTTTGGTGCCTAAAAGCAAGTACTTAAGGACACCTTAAATATCCAAGTTGGAACAGATACGGTAACTTCAATTACCTTGATGAAAATTGTCTGTCCTCAGTGAAAAGTGAGCATTTTCGAGTTACCGAGTTGGTGTGTTTTCGTTCTCACCGATTCAAGCATTCACGAATTCCCCCGAAAATTCATGATTTGTCGAAGGAGATTTGGCAACGCCTGAGGGCTGATACGGCGTTTTTCCTCAGCGCGGCAGAATTGCGGCGGTGTTTTTTAAAAAATAAAAGAGGCCCGCGCGCGGTTTCGTGTTAGGCGCATCCCTGGCGGCCGGTCGAGGAGGCCGAGGGTCGGCGCGGTGGACGTCCCGGTTGAAAAATGACAGGAGAATGGAAACTAGTTCCGTCGGTCTCCTCTGTAGCTTTGAATGTCATTTGATATATTTCCGTCCCGCGCGGGAAGATCCCAGCGCCCGCTGTTGCGACGTCCTCGGCCGCCGGGGCGCCCCTTGGTTCGGGTTTTCCGGAGGCCGCGCAACAAAAATGTGAAGGCGCCGCGCGGAGCAATTTATAACTTTATTATTAAAAATGACACGCGGTTGAAGATCTAATCAATCTTCCGTGCCGTGACCTCTCCCCCGCCGCGCCGGACGGAGCCGGCCGCCGCGCGCCGTGAAATGAGAAATTTCACGAGGACCTGATAGGCCCGAGCTCATAGCAAATGAATTAGTTTAGGCCCGGGTTCGCCGAAGCTGCGCGTCGATAAACACTCGAGCAACTGGACCAGGCCCTGTGCGAGATGGAATAGATGGACGGAGTATTACATGATCATGGACCCTAGGGTGTCCCTCAAAAAGATCGGACCTCGAAATTGCGTTTCTGGACAAAATAGTATTCCATTTGGTTAAAAAACAACTTTGGCCAAGTTTCAGAATTCTATACGACGTTTAAGGGCTGCCGCATCGTATATTTTTGAAATTTTCGGTTCCGAAGATTGCACTAGAAAAAAAACACATTGGATTTAAAGTCCAGACTCTTAAAAACATCGACAAGAAAAAAATACTCTTGATTCAATCAGATTTAAGCTTCAATCAAGAACCAAGCCTCTTAATTTGAGCGAATTTCCTTTTGATTTAAGCTTAAATCTGATGGAACCAAGAGTCCTTTTTCTTGTCAATGTTTTCAAGAGTCTGGACTCTAGATCCAATGTGTCTTATTTTCCAGAGTGGCGAATTTCGTCCATTTGACTATCTTTTTGAGATACTCGAACAAATGGACTGGGTCCTGTGTGAGCGGATGGAATTAGTGGACAGAGTTTAACAAGAACACGGACACCTACCATCTTTTTTAAAATCATATCAGTTTGGTGACTGTCTACGAGAACATCTTCTATACTCCACGAGAACTCAACATTGATTTTTAAAAACGCAACGCTTTTCGGATTTTTCCACTCCTCTCCCCAGCCTCATAACGTTTTTTTAAACGTAAGCTCCTTTTCTTTAACACGTAAAGACATCCCCTAGTAGGATCCGCTGGTAGGATAAGTATACACATGAGGTTTTTGGTCTCCTCGTGATGAGAATGTGGTATCCCATTCCTTTCTGGAATCCCAAACTGGATTACAGACTGTAAAGAAAGAACCTGGAGAAAAATTAAACCAAAGATCAAAAAAGATCGGATATTATTATATTTACTTACACACTGACGTGTTTATTTCAACTACTTGTAGCAGCAGGTGTATTTGAAAAGTTCAAATCGATTGTCTCGTCCTTGCTCCTTGGTAATTTTTCACTTTTTCCCTTTTTACTTTTTTTTAGCCGAGCGCGCGTTAGCTTCTTGACGCGGAAAGCTTTACGAATCGATTTAATTTCCAAAACACACTTTACTTTGGGTAGTGCCCTCTTCATCGATTCCGCCGTCGGGAAATTATGATGCCCACCCCCATCTGCGTTCTTAGAGGCTATAATCACTTTATCCCACTTCCAGCCCTTCACTGGACTCCAAAAGCTCGTTGAGTGTCCGACTTCTGTTACTCTTGCTAATCTGATAATCCCTCCTTTTGACGACTTGAGCCCTCTTAAAATTAACTGAACGTTAAACTGTATGGATGTCTCATCATTCAGTCTTAGGGCCGCTGATGAGGGAATCGTTAGGGAATGCTTTGCGGAAAGTCGTAATGAGGAAGTTGTGAGTGAAACCTCTCACAGGTTTAGCCTCTTGAGCGCCAGTTGCTTATGGTACAGCATCCAATTTTGAAGGCTTGAAACCTATATTGTCGTGTCAGAGACAACATTATGTGAAAATTTCGAATTTTCCCTCACGAAGAAACGTAACTACACTCTAAGGTTGCAATATTGAATAAAACAATTCCATTTTTGGAAGATTCTACCGCCATGATTTATATTCAAGACTTTTCTGATTCTTGCATGAGATCAGAAGAAAATTTGATGACATTTTTAGTTAGGAATGGCCAAGATTCCCAGACAAAAATGCAATTTGTAAAAATACATTACTTCGCGAGGGAAACGCCGATTTGAGCTCGACCAAATTTCACTCTATTAAATTCAGATTTTGAAAAACATTTATAAACATTTTTGTGTGCGTGACATCATTTAGGCACTTACACAAGATAATTTAAAAAGCTTGCACTTAGAACGTGCAAATGTTAAGAGAGGTTACGAAGAATGTGTATGGTGATGTGTTAAGGTAAAGATTGGAGTAACCAAATCACAATTATGATCAAGACATATAATGATGGAGACACGTACAGTTTAAAAATAAACCCAGAAAATCAGCAACTTCCGCGCTGAAGAGATAATGACGCTTGGGTCCATTAGTCAGTGCTGCCGGCCAACAAGGTACACCGTACAAATGGTTGCGTCCGTCTATTGCAAGGAGCGCGCTCGTAAACTAGTACGCTCAAAAATGTGTTTTTTCAAAGGCAATTTGACAACATGCAAAGGCTGACACGGCTCCGAGCCTCTCTTTTCTCGACTGGTCCCTGCTGATATCCCTTTGATTATGATAAAAAAAAAAATACATAAATAACCATGTTTCGAAAACACGTTCCCTCTGTTACCTCAAAAAAGTCTGCTAAATCTAATGCGAATATCATTCCTGTTACGTCTCCGCAAATTATAGTATTTCGCAGCGTTGCGGCGATGCTACTCCAAGCGATTTTCGCAGACTCTGAGGTTTGTTGTAGTCGACCTGTCACGACATGAAACAAGAACAATTTGAAGTGTGAACTAGAGGTTGTGACTATGAAATTCACAGCGCCTTCAATTTTGTGTGCACGCAACACAGACGTCTTTTAAAGACGAATAGTTGCATTCCATTGTAATCTTAAGCAGAGTGTCTTCATATACTTTCCCGTTTTCTTCATTCTCAAGCAATGATTCTATCGAAATACTTGTTGAATGTGAGAACTACATTTTGAATTCAGAATATGTCATGCAGAAAGAAGAAATTCCAAAAACTCTCGAGTCTCGCCAGACATTATTTTAAGGATTTGCCATGGTTCATCACTTCCGCTTTTTTCGCACAGCTGGACTCATTGTATGTTGCAATTTTGCTACGGATGTTACCGTGTTGGCCTCACCGTTGCGATACAATGATGTCAAATGGTACCGTATAGGTAGCCTGTTTCCACCGTTTGAACGTGAAAAAAAAAAAAAACACATTGGATCTACACTGAGAAAAAGCTATGGTTTATAAACCTATTAGTGGTAAATATGGAACACCTATAATAGTCGTAAATAAACTAATGATTCTCGGTCTGTGAACAGACCATAACTAAGGTATATGTGCTATTATTATATGTAGAGGTACTACTATTAGTGGTGTTCCATATTTACCTCTAATAGGTTTATAAGCCATAGTTTTTTCTCAGTGTAGAGTCACGACTCTTAAAAACATCGACAAGAAAAAGTACTCTTGATTCAATCAGAATCTAGCTTAAATCAAGAACCAAGCCTCTTAATTTAAGCGGATTTCGTTTTGATTCAAGCAAGAATCCGATTGAATCAAGAGTATTTTTTCTTGTCAATGTTTTCAAGAGTCTGCACTCTAGATCCAATGTGTTTTTTTCCAGTGTACCTTGTCCCACTCACCAACATGGTCGTGCTCAGCAGGGAGACTCTCAGGGTTTTCTAATCAACATCTGGGACGGAGACCCTTTAGGTGAACGCCAGCAACGCCTCTCAAACCATCTCCTCGCCGAAAAAATTAAGACACTCAACTTTCCAGGGGAAAAATAAGCAGAAAGCAGACATAAAAGCGTAACCCTCAATTTCCCCCAGACGAACGTCTGTTAGTTAAATTTGATTGAGAGGAGCATGGGCTTCGATTCATCTGGCAGCCGGCTCGAACAAACACTTGCAGCTTTTTAATAATTTGAGTCGTGAGTCATTTTTAAGGGCTCACAATGGCTTTCGGGAAGGCGAGAGCGGGAGCTTTTTGTTATTCGCCGTCGAGAAATACGGTCGCTGCTTCGACTCCCTCATCACAGCTTTCGGTCCATCAAACCGACCCGCCATCGATTCCCCGTTCCGCAGGATTCAATAATTCCCCCGTGATCCCCCCTCACAGTATTTTCTTGCGTTTGTCTCTCGGTAAAGTCACTGTAGCAAACGTGTTTTCGTCCTGAGTTCTCGATTTATGAGGTACACTGGATGCTTCGCAGCTCGAGACAAGATATTCATTTAAAAAAGTACAGCAGCAGCTAACAAGGCTAAAAACAAAAATTGTCACCTTCCGGGCAAATTACATACAGGTTCATTCAAAAGTCACGCACCACTGGCCATGAGGGAGGTGGCCATTTTGAATTTTTGGGGTTGCCTTCCGCCCTCCTCCCTCCGAGGTGATCAAAAACTGGAAATTACCTTAAAAAGTTTTCCCCTCAATATGAGGAAAAACGTCTTAAACCGCAAGTCGATAACATAATTAGAACTTAAAGCCTAAGGAGGCTAAAGTCGATAAATGCATACTCAGAAATCGCTTCACAGCACTGAAAAAAAGATTGGTAGAATTAACCATTCCTCCACGCTGTTATTTTACACAGCGTGAAGGAATAGTAAATTCTACCAATGTTCAAGTCAATTTTGCCAGAGGAAAGGTACCTGTACCACTATATAGTAACGTTTACCTTTCTTTTGGCAGAATTGACTCTAAATTGACGCTGTGTGAAATACAACGTAAAGGAATGGTAAATTCTACCAATATATTTTTTCAGAGAGCGCTTCCAGCGGGCTGATGGTTGAAATTGATAGACAAAACTATACACGAAGAAGACGTAGGGAGTATGGAGCGATCCTTTTGGTGGAAATGGATGGTTCCTTCGGACTATGGGAGAAAATGATGGACTAACTATAGGATCTCTCGTGGGTTGCGTTAGTTAGTCTATTATCTCACCCCTATGTTCATTACAACCACCGGCTTCCACCAATACGATCGCTCCGTATGACTTTTGTATTCTTCGTCTATAGCGTTGTCTACCAATTTCAATAATCAGCCTGCATGCGCTCTATAACACGTACCCGCCACTATTCCCCATCGAACTCCAACCCACCGAAGCTAATCTTTTTCGTCGCTCCTTTGACGTAAGGGAGTACCTCAATTACTACGTGAGCCCTGTTTCACGTATGAGTCAATGTTCTCTGAGGCTCATGCGGGAATCGAGATCCGCTCTTGCGTCCGAGGAGCGACGTTTTGTCTTTTGATTTGCAAAATTTACTTTGGACGAACTTTTGGAGTTATCTCAGGGTGGGTTTCAGGACATTCCGTCAACAATTGTTTATCCCCGCACCTGTTTCGTTCAGTAGTTTTTTTTTAAACGAAAATATTAATTGTAAAAACATTCGCATTTTTAAAACGCGGCAAATATTTGTGAAATTTTTTCCGAGCGATTACATCAATATTATTCTCAATGAGCCGTAGATGTGTTGAAAGGAACTAAACAACAATTAATAGAAGAGAAAAAAAAAAAACCAAGAGACGCGCAATTTTTGGTTTTAACCCATTGGTACATCGATCGTACAGAGTCAAATACGTCCAAATTCGAGCGTTTGGTTGCGCGTGCACCACGCTGCAGCACAGAAAAGGCACAAAATATAAAATAAAAAATAACGTTCTTTGGAAGTCATTAATTTTCATGCGGAACCATTTGCAAAACACACATTATATTTTTCTTTAATACATGTTTCTTTTTCATCAAAGAGAGTAATTCATGCAGAGTGTGCACAAATTTCAAAATTATGAGTTGAAAAACAGTGACTTCCCGAGTTCAAATCAAACATTAGAGCCTAACACAGAGCGGAGCACGAGCTGCGCAGTGGCGCCTTCAAACCTAACAGGAATACTTCAAGCATTGCGCAATGCGTGAAGTATCCCCTTAGGTTTGTAGGCGCTATTGCGCGTTCGCAGCATGCCGCGCCGCACCGTGCCACGGCACCCTAAGTAACTATTTCACAACAGAATTCGCAACTATTTCGCAACGGTATTGCAGAATATCATACGAAATTGAAGGCGCTCCAACATATTAAGAAGAGTACAGAGCTTTTCTCGCAAATAAATCAAGATACTACGGACTTCGGCACAAAAAGAGAGCGGTTTTGGAGTAAGGAATTACAAATTCCGGCTCAGCTGAGAAACAACGTATGTGCAATTAGTTTGCGTGTAGACATATGTGTTGTTACGGATGAGCCAGAAATTGTGTGAACTGGGGCATTTGTTTGACCAATTGACTGCATTTTGAAGTAAGGGACTACAATGTCTGGCTCAGCTGGGAAACAACGTATGTATCATTAGTTTGCGTATATACATTTGTATTTTTAAGGATGAACCAGAAAATTTCGGTTTCTAATTGCACAATTTAGTCCAATTGTTCGAACGACTATAAAATGATTGTCTTCCAAAGTAAAGAGCCACCTTAATTTTGAAAGGGAACTCACTATCAACTGGATTGCTTTTTGCAAAAAGGAGCCAAGAGCATCCGAATGTTGGCTGGGATTGGGAGGCTTTCTC
This sequence comes from Bemisia tabaci, assembly GCF_001854935.1. NCBI lineage: Eukaryota > Metazoa > Arthropoda > Insecta > Hemiptera > Aleyrodidae > Bemisia > Bemisia tabaci. Next base: position 1,357,580 of record NW_017547246.1, read on the forward strand.
ATCGTAAAAAATTAAAATAGAACAGGTAATTTTCATCTCGAATTCATAGTACTTAGTAGTAAAGATAGAACTTGTTTAGATAATCAGTTCACGTTTGCAAGGTAAAAAATTTGCAAAATCTTAGCAACACCGGAATGCTCTTGGTTCCTTTTTGCAGAATGCAATCCAACTCTTCTTCCGTCTCTCCCAGGTGGCAAAAACTAGGCTCCCGGTCGGTGAATCCGGGAAGAGGGTGCAATCCATCAGAGCCGGGACTCTTTCAGCGAACGCAAACGAGCGGCAAAGGCATCGAGATGTCCCGGAGCCTGCACCCGTTTTACGACCGAGCATTGAGTCTCGGCGAATGTGTTCCGTCGTCTGTCTCCTCGTCGTTCGGCTCGCGTAACCACCTATCTTCACTACCACAGACACCCAGTTGAGCAGAGAGCCCATATACACGGAAGGGTTTGTATTGAAGGTAGTTGCGCGTTTACTTTGAAGGAGGAACTTCTTGTCTCCATTCGTTTGCACGTCGGTTCCTTGTTGTCAGAATGCGACGCGTTCGTCCGCACAGAAGAACGCCGTTTGGGTCTTCGAACATTGTCGGTTTTCCTCCACTGATATTTTTTGGAAAATGTGGGGATCCTTTGTTTGAACCAAGGAAAAATGGCTTTATTTTGAGTTCCTTTGAAGGGAGCATTGAGGCATCTCGGGTCCTGGATGTCGCCAGAAACAATATCAATGGCGAAACTACTAAACCACGTACCTCAATCCCTATTTTATTTTTTTAAAAGAGAACAAACCAACATTATTCCTCGAAATTTCTCAAGAATTTTCTTCACATAGAAAAAAAAATTCATTGACGTTTTCATGAATTGACTGTCAATAGTACTCCATTTTAAAAAGAAATCATGAAAAGAAGTCAGCAATGTCCCAAACCGAGATTCGTGGTTCGGGAGCCTCGATATATTTATAGGGACCCCTTCTACCGTACGCAGCAAAAACGTCTTAAATCCATCCAAAATTTTGCATAATTTTTTCTTTCACGCATACCTACTCTAATCAAAGAAAACCTAATTGCCGCAAGACGTCAATTTATCAGTTTGGCCGCCTAATGGAATGCAAATGTTGGCTGGAAAAAATGAAGGAGGAACGTTTGTTAATTTTCTTGTAGAACAGCATTTTTCGGAAAACAGTTTTTTAAGAATGTAGAATGGAGGTACGACATTTTCACTTTGGAGGGCAGTCGTACGAACCAACTATAATTATAATTCCTTATAATGAAAAAGTTACTTTTGAAGTCTGTAGTTAGATTCGCCTGATGATAACTCATGAACATGACCATTATGAGTTGATCAATTGGAAATATTTCTGTCAAACGGAACTATATGCTTTAAGACGAGAGCCCTGAGACCCATAGGAATATATGCATGACAGGGCTCACGTCATAATGCTTATAGTTCCGTTTGACAGAAATACATCCAATTGGCTTAACCTAATCCACAAAAACGCCCAGCAAGCATTCATTGGTCAATTTTAGGTGGATTTTATTTGGATTACATTTTGAATTATCTCTGGCTCTCCCATGGAAGCACATATCTGCATAGGGAAACCAATAGAATGTGTGTTGTTTCTAAAATGGGCCAGAAATAGTGGTTCCTTATTGCAAAATGTAATCCATTTGATTTGATGCTAAGCAAGTTGCTCATCAATCATCATTCTGCGAAAAATAGTATTGACCTTCTAATTCAGGTAATCCCTCACCACATGTCTGAGATTGTTAGTGCGGCATCTTTAAAAAAACATTCTTCCTGAGAACATTTTTGTGGGGAATTTGTATTTCGTTGAGGGGGATTTGGCAACGTCCGTATGTGAATAGGACGTTTTAGCCTAGGGTGTTTGCGGGGGCAGCCGCAACCCGCAACCCGACATCGCCGCGGGCGCCCCTCTTTTCCGGTTTCAATTGGGCGCCGCTGAACGGGAAGCTCTTAACCTTCGCCTCTCGCATTACCGCGGCTCATGTTAAATAAGTTCCATCTCCACAATCGGGTGTAACTGCCTTTTTACTAGCTCAATATGCCACCGAGGAGGTTCTCCGCCGTTGCTAGATTTCCCGTCCAAGATCCACTGAGAAAAAGATTTGGACTATAAACCAATTAATGGCTCATATGGAACACCACATGGAGAAAAAAACCTCGTGCGTGAGACCCGAAGTTTAGGTCATATGGATCTCTGAATTTTTCAGATTGAGCATCTGAACACTTTAGGTCTAGCTGTCTAGGTTCGGATCACACATCTGAAACTTCAGTTCTTACATCTGAAGTACTTCAAATGTGAGAACCGAAGTTTTTCGGATGTGAAAACCGAAGTACTTCAGATGTAAGAACTGATGGTTCAGATGTGTGATCCGAACTTCGACAGCTGGACCTGAAGTGTTCAGATGCTCAATCTGAAAAATTCAGAAATCCATAGGACCTAAACTTCGGGTCCCACGCACGGAGTTTTTTTCTCCGTATGACTAATGGTAGTAAAGGCAACATAAAATAGGTTGGTTGGTTAGTTTACGACGATCAGCAACCAGGCTATTTACGTCGGGGACCAGGAAACCTTAAATTTTTGAATTTAATTGCTTAAAGAATTTTAAAATTTCGGTGACTACTATTGGATCATCTGAGTTTAGAGGATGGATGTTTTGAGGGAGGGAATTTTGAATTTTGATGAGTGCAGCATAGGTTTTTGGGCAAGAAAGCAAAATATGGTAAATTGTAAGGGGGAAATGTTAACATAGAGAGCAGAATCGAACTGGAGATTTTGAAATTAAATGAGAATGAGAGAAAAAAGTATGGCCGATTCGTAATCTTGCAAAATGGACTTCGCAAGTGTGGTTTTTGTTAAAGGAAATGCTATCATATGGCTCAGGTCATCTTTAAAATCAGTTTTCGTCATTGTTCATCGATTAGTGTTCCCAGAAATTATCGATGTGAAAGTGGAGGGACGAAATGTGTGTATAAAGAGAGACCAATTGGATCACAACACGATTTGGCAATATTATTTGCTGTTTCAACATATAATAATGGCACATATACCTTAGTGATGGTGTATATACCTTAGTATGGTGCAAGATACCTTAGTATGGTTCAGAGACCGAGAATCATTAGTTTATTTACGACTATCAGTGGTGTTCCATACGAACCGCTAATTGGTATA
>NW_017547246.1:1372605-1450018 GCF_001854935.1 Bemisia tabaci
ATTATAAAATATTATTTTAAAAATTTTAATTTTTTATATTTTTAATATATTTTTAAAATGTTTTAAAAATATTCATTGATTGTATTTCAAAAGTACTTTTGAAAATATTTTAAAAATACAGGAAAAACATTTTAAAAATATATTAAATTTCAATATTTTTAAAATATTGCTGTCTAACTGGGCAGGGTTATGAGCCAGACACGCTACCAACTGAGGTAACAGGGCTCCTCGGATTGTGTGCCGAGATATCCCCTTTTAACTCGTCTTGGAGCCATTAGTATCTCTAATAATACCTATCCCACGCAGTCTGAGAGTCGAGGGTGTTCATTGAAATGATATCATCATCATCATTCATGAAAATGAGATAGGTTTACGTTAAAGTCATTCAGGTCATTTATATAACAGTTATAATAAGCAAATTAAGCAAAAGGATACTATGCGTATAAAAAAAATTTATAAAAACCCTTCCTCAATTATATAAATTTTATATAAACGTTATCTTCTGAAAATATGAATAATTATTTTCATGGGCATTTTATATAAAACTTATATACACGATATATAAACTTTAGTTAAAATGGTGATTATATAACCGGTATTAATTCCTTATACGTTTGTTAGGAAGGGGAAAGTGAATCATGCTACTAGGGATGTCCACAACTCTCAAGCCTGGTCGTTCTTCCGAGAGAATGAAGCGGCTGTTCTAATTCAATGCATGTAGAGATCCTTAAAATTAATTTAAACGATTAATTTGGATTATTATTTTTCGTTGCATAAATGAACTCAATCAGGCACCAGTGTAGGCGTAAAATAAAACCGTTTTTTCACTTTGGATCCCGATCCAAGATGCGTTCTAAGATACTCAGTGACAAAAGACCCATTGAGAAGATACGGATTTGAGGTCAAGGGGTTCCTGGTTTTGAATTATACGACGCAAAGGTCGAACAAAGATTGATGAGGGAGAAGGGTGGTCAAAAACTGGATTTTTCTCGCAACTATCGGGATAAATGGCTCCGAGATGCTCTCGCTGTAACTTCAAGTGTCAGGGATTATCCCTCGTGTGCCCATCGAGTTAGGGCTCAAGAATTTCATCCCTTTCTTCTGGTTGAGGAAAAGAAGTATTGAGACTTTTTTATGGGCTGGACCGAAAATCTTTAAAACGGATAAGGTAAAATGTTAAGCACTACGGTACATATTTTCACATCGAAATTTCAATTAGAACAACATACTAGTAAATCGAAGTAGTAGTTCGAAGTTAGACATACTAAGTCCAAATTCTATGTACGTAGGCCAATGTTAGGCACTGAAATCAAACTACTCGTTAAGAAATTGGGCCGGGGTGGCTACCGCCACCTAGAATTACGTAGAACTTGGTTTCACACACTTCCATTTCTCTCCTCTTCGGGGTCGTTCAAGTATTACGTATAACGCACTTTTTCCGATTTTTCAAAGAGTCTTTACAAATAAAACTTTGTATCCGTTAAAGAAATGTGTCGTACTTAAAGACGTAAACCTTCAAAAGCGCCCATATTTCATCTAATAAAATTTCTGGGAAATTCATAGTAATTTTGCTTTAAAGTTTTTGAAATATTTTCCCCACAATTTAATTAACCATAAATGAACATTTCGAGAAACAACACGTTCGCTGTCTCTTGAAAATAATGATTTAATTGGAGGAAACTTGGCAATATTATTATATTTGGATATTCACGCCACGTTTTTCTCAAGCACGGAGAGTACAAGCGTTGGTAACCCGTGTTAATGGTTCAATAAATTTTGAAACGGGGCATCAGGTAAAGAGTAACTTTGAAGTCGATTACCATTGCCAATGGTAACTACCATTCAATTCCTTGGAGATTAGTATGCACTTCGCCGAAGAAGAATGGATCTTACGACCACTAGGAAATTGCTTTTTCTTGTAATCGCTTCCATGCAAATTTGCCAGAGTTTTTGAAGAGTAATCAAACGTACTATGAGCCGAGAACAAACACGAAAGGAAATTGGGTGAGTGTGATTCTGCTGACACACTGTGGCACGTTAAATTATCATAGTCAATGAGAAGTTACATGCTCGGTCATAAGTTTATGAGATGAAGTATTTTTGTGCACAAAAACTTGAAATTTAATTTGTGATATCAGAGGATAAAAGAGTATAAAAAGGCTAAGAAATTACCAAGCGTGATCGAAATTATGGGTGATTGATAAAATATAAAATTTGAAAGATATTTTTGAAAAAAAATTGTAAGTACATCCTGCATTTGAAATTTTAGGGCCTCTATAGGTGCAACAGTAAATTATACTACTCGTAACTTATTTAGATAAACAAAGAAAAATTAAACGCTTGATATTGGTGCATGAGAATGAACTGTAAAATTGTGCAGGATCAATTATTTATTTTGGTTAGGTTTCCTTACATCTCTCTATGGATGAATACAATTACCAGCGACTTAGAAAAAAAAGTAAAACTGCCACAGTTTTGAAAATAATTTGAATAACGTATATTGTGCTTTTGGAGTATATTTTGGACACTTTTGGTGCGCTCCATATGATTTCCACCCATTGATGCTTACTCAGTTGGTTGTATCTCTGTGTGCAACTAATCCATATATACACATGAAATAATTGACCTTTAACAAAACCATCATGATCAAACGTGTACTTTCGAACTTACAAGTCCAGCTTACCGTTACCTATCATTTTAGTACGCCATTTTAACGCTAAAATTAGACAGCAATAGCCGATTTTAATTTGAATCAGTGTATTGTATTACAAGACGCCTAATGAGTATAATTTTTTACCAAGTATCTAAACATGATTCTACCTAGAAAAGTTGTGCTTGTATTAGTCATTATGCAAACTATGGATTTTAAGGGAAATTTTAATAAAATATAACGCATCTTGCTGCTCACTTTATAATAAGACATGAGATAGGAGAGAAAATTAGTTGATGAGAAATAGCTGTACAACTGATCTGCGAGTACGCAGCGAAGCGCCTTCAGTTTCGCTTGATACCGTAAGCATCACCGCGAAGTTAGTTTAGTTGCTTAACCCAACCGAACCCAACTTGAATACTCTTCACCCCCCGCTGTTCGGAGTTCGGGGTGTAAAAGAGGATAAAAAGTAAACGGCAAATATGCTGTTGTCTCTTTAACGCATTAGAAGCTCATTATATTTTAGTGGGAACAAAGAGGGCCATGAAACATAAGGCACACCGTGAAAAATCATATTTGCCATCGAATTAAATAGGTTAACTCAATTAAGTTCAGAAATTTTTAGAGACGCAACTGTGTACCTTTTAGATGAATCATGGAAAAAATAACTAAAACAAAAAATTGTGGCTCACAGCATGCAATTTTCTATCGTTGCTCTCAAGTGCTCATCAGTTAAAGTTTTAAAAATGTCAACTTCGAAAAGCTAATTTAAAGTAACAATTAGTAGAGGTTCCCGATTTTTGACGTATTGTTATAATGAGGAAATATCAATGTCCTTCTTTACCCAGTACTCTCTATCCTCCCATTGAGAATGATAGAATGAATAACTATAAAGGTCCTATCAACGAGCACTAAGTGGCACGAATATTCCATTTATTTAAATTTGTTTAGACTTAGCATGCCGAATGATATTGGTTAAATCCGACCAAACATTATTTAATTCGACGTTAAAACATTTTGCAATAATAGGAATGATCTCGCGTATGTGTTTTGGACTCTTCCGGTCCCCTTTTCATTTTTGCCAATGGACTACTAGACAAGGTACGAATTTCAGCATTCTGATACATGTTTCGTAACCAAAATTTAACGTAGAACATGATGTGCACAACAAAAATTGCCGAAATCAACTCTTAACAAGATATTTAATGATTCCTGATGCGTGAATTCAAACCACACGCTCATGAAAACTCAATGCTCTACGTGATTCACATCGCGCGCTAAACGTTTATCATGACAGTCTCTGCAACATAAAAATCTGGCAACCTCAATCTTGACGCTTTGGATCAGCTGTAGCAAATTGCTAATAGTTTGAACAACACATGGTGGAAAATGAACATTGCTCGAGTTAGAAGCTTGCTGAAACCGTTGTAGTGCGCGCTTTGACTCACGTAGAGCTTTGAGTTTCTTGTGAGCGGGCAGTTAAAATTCATCGTAACCAATGTGAAATAAAAACGTTAATATCTTCGTTAGGAGTTGGTTTCAGTAATTTTCGTTGTGCGAATCGTGTTCTACATAAAAACTGGTTAGGAAACATGTATCAGATTGCTTAAATTCGTACCTTGTCTAGTGGTCCATTAAAAATGTAAACGGAAGTCCCGAATGCAGTGAGAATTTTAGATATGATTTTCCATGTCCACGTACACTATTATTGAGAGTAACACGATGGCAAGTGCGTCATCGGTTTTGTGTAAAACTCTAAAAATGTCTGGAAGAATTTTGCACTTTTACCTGAAAATTCATGATTTAACAACGGAAATTTGGCAACGCTTGGAGGCTCATACGACGCTTTTCCTTAACACGGCTATAATTGTCTCGGGAAACCAGGTTTTTCGGCGGAGTGGGGATGAAGATCCATGTGTTTTGGAGATCGGGGATGTCACGTGTCGGAAGTGAACCACTGGACGAAGTTATACGGACACGAGACAAGTGACGGAGTCTGATCTATGTTTCCTGATTAAAATTCCACGTAAAACACGATTTGAGCGACAAGAATCGCAGACATTAAAACCTAACTGAGTTATTTCACGGTTTTGATGCGTTAATTCATACTTCCAGCTCATAAAAGAACAAAACTCTTCGTGAGTCAAATTGCACACTGACCGTTACAGTAAAGCCCAATGGACCACTAGACAAGGTACGAATTTCAGCATTCTGATACATGTTTCTTCACCAAAATTTCACGAAAAACACGATGCACACAACGGAAATTACCAAAATCAACTCAATACGAAGATATTTAATGATTCTTGATGCGTGAATTCAAACCACCCGCTCATGAAAACTCAGTGCTCTACGTGATTCTCATCGCGCGCTATCATGACAGTCTCTGCGATATAAAGATCTGGCAACCTCAGTCTTGATGCTTTGGCTCAGCTGTAGCAAACTGCTTATAGTTTGAACAACACATGGTGGGACATGGACATTGCTCGACTGAGAAGCTTTCTGAAACCGTTGTAGTGCGCGATTTTATTCACGTAAAGCTTTGAGTTTCTTGTGAGCGGGCAGTTCAAATTCCTCTTAACCAATGTGAAATAAAAACGTTAAAATCGTAGTTAGGAGTTGGTTTCAGTAATTTTCGTTGTGCGAATCGTGCTCTCCGTGAAATTCTGACTAGGAAACATGTATCAGAATGCTTAAATTCGTACCATGTCTAGTGGTCTATAGGAGGGAAAATCGAAATCATGATCGCATATTCACCACAAAATTCCAACGATAATCATACGTTTCCCGCAAAATTGCGGAGAAATCCCCATTGATACAGTTAGAAAGAAAAAAGAGAGAGGAAAAGAGACTTAAAGGAACATTCAAAGTCAACTTGAAAGAGTAGAGAACCCTTCAATCAAAGATATTTCGATCCATCATCAATAGTTGGATCACGAATCTGACATGCAACTATTCGAGCACTTCGGTTATGTGGGGTGGTATCATACCTCAATGAAGGCGTTTTGCGAGTCAGTCCGACACGGCTAGGGCCGCTCGAGTAATCGCGCTAACTGTGGAGGGTGAGAAATTTGGTTTTCAACGAGGATTGTAATGACATAGTCAGTCATGACGAAAATGAATTTTTTCGAGAAACTTTCTGACTAGGAAAGATGTTTCAGAATGCTTAAATTCGTACTTTGTCTAGTGGTCCATTGCCCAATTAAATTTGACAATAGGTGATGTGGCTCGGTTCTTTTCCGCTTAACTAGGTCCAATTATCCGCAGATAATCAATTCAAAAATCCCGTCTTATACAAAAAAAAAACTAAATAGCCCAATTAAATTTGGCAATAGATGATGTGGCTTAGTTCCTTTCTGCTCAACGCGGTCCAATTATACGCAGATAATTAATTAAAAAATCCCGTTTTTATACAAAAAAAAACTAAACCGCCCGATTAAATTTGGTAATTATTTCAAAAATCCCATTTTTACACAACAAAAAACACTAAATTGCCCAATTAAATGTGGCAATAGTTGATCAACGCTGCCCAATTATACGCAGATAATTAATTAAAAAATCCCGTGTTTATACAAAAAAAACTAATTTGCCCAATTAAATTTGGCAACAGCCGATGAGGCCTGGTTCTCTCCTGCTTAACTCGGTCCAATTATACGCAGATTATTAATTCAAAAATCCCGCTTTTATACGAAAAAAAACTAAATCGCCCAATTAAATTTGGCAATAGATGATGTGGCTTGATTCCTTTCTGCTCAACGCGGTCCAATTATGCGTGGATAATTAATTCGAAAATCCCGGTCATACGCGAGGACCCGGCGGAAGCCGGCTCATAAAAGTTGATTAAAACCGTGGTGGGGGATACACTCTGCTCACGTCTGCGGCCGCAGATCCGGCCTCATCGGTGGCGCTTCCGGCTCTGGCCCGCGGCGAAACCCCGCCGCAAGCGAGGTCATTAAAGCAGCTACTAATGATTCGGAAATGTCGAAGGGGTCAATATCCACGGGCGCCGGTGGTCGCTTAACTGCCGGATTGCGTCGCTCCCCCAACGTCATTCCCAGATGAGCCCTATGATCCACTTAATTCTGTGGTTTCGGAGGCTCACGAGGTAATGGGGTTACGGGCTTACGTCACCGAAGTCGCAGTCTCCATGACAATAAGTCGGGTGCGTGTCTGTGGGACGCCTGTGCTTGTCGTGGTGCGAAGCCGCAGCGCGGAATTGATCGCCTTGTGTGACACGGCCCTAATTTTGAGAGGCTGCTCGTTGTTTGGAGGGAAGTATGAGTACCTGAGCAGCATTGGCTGAGGACAAAACATTTAAGATATCGTTTTCAAAGAAAAGATGCCAGGACCTGTTAGAATGTCCGAAGGAAACCCTTTCTGTTCTTTTTTTTCGCGTAAAAATGTCACGTTGCACATTCGCAACTTTTTATCATATTTTTTATCAAATTCAACAAAAATATCATGAAATTCACATAAAAGAAAACTTTTTTAAGTTGCAGATTTGTAGTTTATTTTGAATTTAGCATATATGAGTGATTTTCAGAATTTAACAATAATTTTTCGTCAATTTTTTTTCCATACATTTTTCCCTCGACGTGGATTTCACATACATTTTACCTTAACAATACAAGTCAGATTCCCTAATTTTAACATTTTAACAATTTTGTTACCTCCTTTTAAAGTCCAAGTTTAACAGTCAATGCTTCCTAAGGTAGTGGAGAGCGCAGGATAGGGTCAGTTTTTTCTCCTTTTTTTTTTGAGGGGGAGAGGCGCTTGTTAAAAATGTGATTTCACACTCGGAGAGGTTAAATGCATCTTTTCAAACGAGCCTCTGAAATCGTTTGACCTCTTCAGGGGCACCTTCTTAATTCTATTAGAGGCACCCTAAATTACATGGGAGAAAAGTGTCTAAATGTCAACTGCCAAACTGTCAAATGTCACCGCTCCATAAAAAGTCCTATTAAGTCGAAGAATGTCTCTCAAATTGACGGTGAAACTCCGGAAATACGAATCCCGATTGCGGGGTTTTAAAATTTCCGTATCTTCTTTATTCTTTCAAAAGAAATATTACTGGAAATTTTTTTAGAGAATTTTCGGGAAGTCGTTGTGAAAGGGCTAGGAAACCATTTGGTCCCCGGTGTAGATGAGTACTTGAATAGAGGAGCATGTAGGTCCATTGCAAAATTTGGTTAAATTAAATTGTGAGATACTTTGCTTAATATTGCACTGCTCTCGGGACTGACAGGTTCAAAATTAATAAATTTCAATGCCAAATTTGGCTGGCTAAGCTATTGAAGACATAGTGAATGATGGAAAAATGAGCTAAAACCCAAAAATATAAATTGTGAGAAAGAATAAGTGAAAATTGTAAGAATTTGTGAGTTTTATTTTCATATTTAGCTTCTTGTTTTAACTTCATGTAGTCGAATACACTGAATACCTGAAATTTTTATTTTTTGGCCTTTGGCTCGTTTTAAGATAATTCACTATGTCTTCAAAATTATTTTTTTCTTTTTTCGGTGAAAACGGCAAGCTTGAAGTTCTCATGGCCGGCAGACCGGAAATAGCATGAATTGGTAGCATCGGAGCAACAGGGGATCGGGCCGCATTGTTAAATTGTAGAAAATCCGCAGCAAAAGCAACTGGAAACGGACGGAATAACTCTCACGAACTGGCAACGGTGCATCTGAATGTGGGCTGCAAAATCCAATTACATCTTATCTGTGCAGCGGAGGAAGACAGCGAGACACGCGGATTCGATGAGCTGGCGAACGCACGGGGGTACACAGTGCCCTTCTTCTGCTTCCTGGCCAGACGGACCGTTATACGCTTTGACGTCACGCTTAAGAGCGGGGGATTAAGGGTGCTTGTAAAGAAATTGAAAACGGCTCCCTGATTCGATAAATTGGGCACCTCTTCGGTTGCCGATAAAGACGAACACATGTGAAAATAAAAAAAGACGTTCAAAAACCAGAGAGCTAAGTCGTATTTTTTTCGGAGGCAACACTCGCAACATGTTTTGAAAACAAGCAACAATCGCATTTTGTTCGAGCTTGTTTTGTGTTGTGGGGGCGGGGCTTATTTTCGCGCGCCAAATGTGGGAACTCAATACAGCTAAATTGTTGTGCAACAACTGCAACGTGCTCAAAGCAAGTCGTTCTTGTGATGTTCAAAAAAGCAACGCTGTTTTCTAACCTAAAATTGGAAGTTGCTCTCTCATTGGTTGTTCAGAATCGCGTAAATAAAAACAAGAAAAAAATGGAAACACTTTGTTGTTTCGAACAAAACACGACTCTAAAGAGCACTCAGGCTGCGCTATGGAAAAACGCAGTAACGGCCGTTTAAGTATTACGTAACACACTTAGGGGGAAGAGGGGTCAAACCTAGCGTTACAGTTCAGCCTTTGCAATCGAATCGGTCAGTTACAAAAGCGCACACGCGCCAAACATAATAATTTAAGAAAAATGGTGATAAGTGTTTTAATTGACCCCTGGTAAATCTCAGAGCTCCAAAATATTAAAGCGATGAATTAATTAATCCCATTATTAATTAATCTCCAATTGAAAACGGGTTAGTTCATACAATTTCTGCTGTTTTTTCCGTAATTTTATATCTGGCGCTGGAGCCCTTTTGTAAATGACCGATTCAATTCAATTTCATTTTCAAAGAAAAGGAAAAAAATCCGCGCGAACACATTTACATCCATCCAATCGGTTGAAGAGTTTGGAGGACAAGGCGCATAAGTGCAGTTTCTGAAAAAATTGTGATATCGATGATTTCAAGTAAAACTACTCTTAACTTAAATGTTGTGAAAAATTCGCTTCAAAATTCCAATGTTTAAGCACTAAAAAGTCAGTTTGAACTGTCTTTCCGCCATAAGGATCCATGCAAGTTCGGAACTTCATACACGTATTTCTCGAAATAGCAAAAACTGCACTTATGCATTTTCTCAACCAATCCTCTCAGTTGATTAAAGAGCGAAGGACAAATTCTAGTTCAGCCTTTTCACAGCTACAGCTTCAGAAGTTATCGATGCATCGTAACTAAAAAAAAATCCTGCAGGCTAAAAATATTTTCCCGGCAACGGATTTATGTCGGTTAATCCATCAAACTCAGCAGGTGACACACAAGGCCGCCGGGCGGTTTCCTCTGCGTGCCAGACCCGATAAACTCAGATCAGACGCGATTTCAACGGTGCCTGGCCGAAGGAAAACCCCTGACTGTTCGATGCTTGTTTCGTGGATTTCCCATCGTAACTGGCAACGCCGCACAATTTGACGGCAGGCGCAAACAACGCCGATCTTGAAAAATTGATTTCCGCCCTAATCCGACCCAGGAACGACCGGCCGTGAATTTTAACAACACCTTGTCATGAAACATAATACCCGCGATGGGAGATTACGAGAGGGTAATTACTTACTTCAGACCTATCTTTCAATTAGCGGAGAAAAAGTGCACTTTTTAGCGCGGCCGGTACACGCAACTCAATCTCCGTTCCCAAATTTAACAACACTCCTGTGTATACTTGCCCAATGATTCTTAGATAATTCGCACAACTTGGCAACGTTTGACTCGGTCACTGTAAGCGAGGTCATTCCCCCACTTTTCGCACACGGTAGATTTATTAGTTGCCATGTGTGACACATTGTGACCGGAGATAAAGGAATCTGGAACAAGTCGCATTCAATGGAAAATAATATCTCAGCCGATGGCATTGCGATATGACGTTGATGGAGATCGTCCGTATTGCAGATATCATGATCCGAGGCGCTGTGCTATAGGCTGACGATATAATGTTCTATTACGACTCCTTGATGTAACTATTCTAACCCTCAGGTAGCCTCAATAATTGCATGAGAGACAAATTGAAGGTGCTAAGTTACAAATGTTGGTACCAAACGAACGCCTTCTCCAAGATGGTTCCCATTGTATGAACATAAAGCTGAAGACCATGTGCTTTGATCTTAATATAAACGCTTTAATGCCAACTCCGTAGTCCTAGTCCACGACTCAAGGACCCTTCAGTACTAAGATATTGTGCTGATGCGATGACACACTGAGGAATTCCAGTGGCATATTGTTGCCTCTGAAACATATCAAGTTATTGGGTTACAAGAAACTATATTTTCGAGCTCAATTATTGTAATCTTCCGTCGCATTTCTAAGGCGCAATGATACAACTATTTGAACTCTCCGGAATGCGTGAGGTATCACGCCGCATTTGAAGGCGTTTTCAAAACAGCCAAGTTCCGATACCCGGATTATCGTTTTGCATACTTCATATTCTTTTGTTATATTCCGTACCACTTGTTTATTTTTAATCCTCGTATAAAAACCACCCATTTGCTATATACAATTCTAGCTGGAGCGCACTTCAGCTATACATTCACGACTGCAAAAATGTCAAAGAAAATTGACAAGCCCAGCGTGTATGAAGGATATTTCCATTGTGATTGGATTTGTCCTGAAATCCTTCACTCTGTGGATGGTCGCAAATAAAGAAAAATTGACGAGGAACTTCTTTGGATTCTATTTACAGTCAATTATTATTTTGGGAGGGGGTGGGGTCGGTGCAATAAAATTGAGATCCCAAATCGATCACGATGAAAAGCGCTGCCACTTGAGCTTTTTGACGCGTCCCTCGTTCAATTTCAGTGAATAATTTTGCACAATAACGTGAATATTATTTGATATTAATCGTTGAAAATATCGTTAGAGTCGTGATCCGTTGATAAACTCGAAGGGATGGATGTGGTCGTTACATCCTGATGATGCGTTTGCGGTAGCGCAATAATTTAGCCCTTGATGGCAGAAATTACAGACTAGACCGAGGTTGGTTTAAACTTCAAGCATTACAGCTCCGAGAGATTGCCAAGTCTGTGCATGGAATACGAGGATTTTGCACGCGGGTGCTGATACATCTTCGGAATAACCCCTTTTTGCGATATATCGATTGATCTGTCTTCAAACCTATCGAAAAGGTTCGACAGACAGGGTGTTCATAACAGACACCTTGATAATCGATTATTCACCACAGCTTAAAATGGGGAAATATCGAAAATCGATCATTCACGCCTCGCCATTCTATTTGATGGCTTCGTGAGGGAAACCGAAAAGACCGGTGTCGCGGAGAAATAATCATACGACAAAGACTATAATTTTAGTTTTTGTGACAAAGACCTTTTGAATCCGGGGAAAACCTCATAGAAGCAATGGACCAATGACGGTGCTAAGGTGGAACAAACTCCTCGTAAAAATTAAAGAAATTGTGTGACGTTTCAAGAATTTAGGGTTAAAGTTGCTGAATCTGAATGAATTAAAAGTTGTGAAAGCTGATCTTGAGATACAAGTCGGAAAAAAGTAGCAAGCTACAAAATTCCGACAGCCATTTATGAAATTGCGTCTTGCGCCTTTAGAGGATTTTGAGGTAGTCCAGACCATAATTTCCTCACGGTTAAAAAAAAAGCACGAGTTTGTTGTGTGATATGGACATTTCTAATTAATCGTGGTGGTACACTAATTAATCGTGGTCGTGCCCCAATTAATTAGGTTACTAACCCAAATATTGCGGTACTACCCTAACTTGAGTTGTGGTTCTACCACAATTAATTAGAAATGTCCGTATCATCCAACAAATTGTGGTAGTACCACAATTTTAGGGGATAACCCCTAAAACTTTTCTTTCCGTGCTGTATAACGTGCCTTGTGCGAAAAATTTGCTGGATTCCGGCTTGTACAAACTGTAATACCTAGATTGCAATTTGTAAAAAGGATGTAGCTAATCTATAAATGCACCTACCACCAGACATTAAAGGCTCGTGCGTAGCTTTCAGAATAAGCCGAAAAAGGTTGGTTCATTTTTCCTGATATAGTCGAAGTAAGAGTTAATGAATCATAACTGTCATCCAGCAGCTTTCAAACGGTCGGTTACCTAGCAAAAATTTAAATTCATTCGATGAAATCAAGTGCAATCGCGTTGTTGGCCTCCCATAGAGTGCACGCGCGTCAAAGTTAATGCATCTCTTGTGTAGGAAAACTGTCACTTTGTCATCGTTGATTGGTCGGTGGACGCGCATGGTGGATCAGGATGACTATCCGCATACAAAAAATAGAGCATGATAGACTACCCAGACATGGCAGAGATCATTTATGAGCTCATGTCCTGTCTGACGTCAACTGATTCAATGGTACTTCATGGTTTTATATTGTTATTTTAAAAATATTTTATTATAATTCTGTACGTCTTCAAGTACTTTAATAAGTTTATTTCTACTGTTATGAAAATATTCGATTCAATGCTGATTTGCTGAATGCAACGCTTGGTGGCTAAGACAAACCATCCTCATCAAGTCGACTTGTGAGCCCAGCTGCAGTTTTGCTGTATTTTCCCAAAGGAAGCAACTTTGGTTTACTTTAGAAAAAACACGCCAGTTTCCTTGATGTGTGCTATTGTATAAGGCCTGAAAATAGTGGTTTTTGAATACTTGCACGGCACTTTGGTGTGTTTTTCTGAGTCATACGTGGGATTTTGTTATGAAAACGCGCACAGTTGCACTGAATATGTTTGCTTTGTCTATCCATTGTTCGAGAGCCATTGTTAGCAGAAATAAAGTCTCTAGTGCTAAGTTGGTACTATACTGATATGATAGTACATGAGCGTATTAGTATGCTAAGAAGAACGATGTGAACATGCCTTAAATCATAGAAAAAGTGTACTTATGTTTTATGTACGTGCTACATAGTTCTTCTGATTGTATTCATCTCCGCATCGTTCATTTTAGCAGGAATCCTTCCATATATAATATTTTCCTCTGTTACAGCCTGTGAGTGCATTTTCCGAAGAATGAAATATCACGACAAAAATGGAATTTAGACCGAGTTAATCAGAAAGGAACCAACCCACATTTTCGAAAAAATTGAGTTAAGACTATTTTTGAGTTGCACTAGTCGGATTTTTTGTCCGGCCAAAAACGGAAAGTCTAAAAACATTTTTTTTTTTTTGTGAGAAAAAGGATTAAAGTTCATTTTTCACATTGAGCCGTACGCAGGAACACAACTTCAAACCTCTTTTTCTCGATTTCAACTTAATGTGGGATGATTCCTCTCTGATGAACTCGGTTTCCTCATTGGTGCATTTTCTGAGAGAAGAAAATTAAATTTTACAGATTTTAAAAATTCAACGTATATTTCGACTGAACTACCTTTCGACTTAGGCCTGGAGAGGAGAAAGGCGGACGCAAGCTGCCAGAAAGCTATTATTAATGATTACATAAACTGTCACGCACACATGTGTGCTTCAGAGAGAAAAAAGTGTCAACACACTGACTCAAAGAGGGTGAGCGCCTGTATTAATGATGATTTTATAGAATGCCTCCACTCGGCGTTTAACGTTTTAAAAACTTTGGAGGCGCGGTGGTAAACAAGCGCTAACTGATGTTGTTCGTGCGTTTGAGGGGGAAAAAAGAATAATAATTTTCCTTATTCTTTCCCTTTCGAAATGCTCTCCCTGAGTCAGCCACTTCCTCTTTCATCCCCCTCGGTTTTTCCTCCCTTCCCTTTTGTGTGCGATTTAAAATTATTTATCAAAAGCTTTTTTCATCCGTTCCTTACGTCGGAAAAGCGAAAGCGTTTCTAATCCCGAGGCACTTCACTGCTGCTCAGATGGAAAAATGAAGTGGTCTTATATATGAAGGTATACGTTCTGAAATTCTAACGATTGACAGAATGACCCCTAATCATGGATATAACACCAGATATTGCTTCATGAGCAATAATATTGTAACACCTAGGGAGAGTAAATTAATGAAAAATCAAGCGATAACGTTTTTAAACACCTTGACCAGCGAATTGAAAGTAATGTACAGGGAAAGTTCCGTCAAAATATTCCTTAACCAATCGAAAATAAAACTTAAAAATAAAGCCTATTATGGTCTAAAAGAATTTTTTGAAGAACCTGTATAATTTCATTTTGCTTAAATTGTTGTAATTGTTGTATGAATTGTAAATTTGACTTGTGTCAGAGCTTTTTACTATATGCTGTATGCATCAATAAATTCTATCTATCTATCTATGTAGGATGGTCATTTGAAGGTAGCACAAAAACTAAATTTATTTTAAATTACATGTATTAAAAAAGGTCAAAAATTACACCCATTTATATTGAAATTTATATTGAAATGTGATTACCGTGAAAATGGGTCATCACAAGACGTGTTCATGGAAACCCTCGATTTCAAGGGGGAAATGTGTCAATTTTTCATGAATTTGTCAAATTAAATGCATGACAATGTACGTTCTCATAAAGAAAACTTGCTGTTGGCAGACATTCCTTTGCTCCTTGAGATTTTACTCTGATCAGATGTGCAACTAGCCAGGATGCTTAGAAATTCTCAACAAAATGACAAAATAAAAGAAACTGATTTTTAATTTAATCAACTCAAGATTAAAAATATCAAACTTTAGAAGATATATCACAAATTATTTCTCCATTTTAATAAAGAGACAAAATTCTTTTCACTTCGTTACGGACCGTGAGGAGGACTAAAGCTTTAGCATTTGAATCGTAGAGCTCAATGCTTCGATTGAACTATGAATGTAAATTAGTATGGACGCTACAAAGAAGTTTAATTTAAAAAGCAAAGTCTTCTCCCTTCCCGTACTCATTTTCTGTGAATAATTAAAGAGGGGGTTTCTCTTGGGGTTGGGCTGCTTTAGCAGTTCGACGGATACATAAGACCTTAAGGTGCCACTTTACAGCCATAAGGAACCTGGATCCAGTGGCGTGGCGTGGATTGCGATATATCGATTGTTATGCCATTTAAACCTATGGGAAAAGATCGATAAAGAGGGTGCTCGCAGCGAACACCTTAATAATCGATTCTTTACCATAGGTTTAAATGGCATAACAATCGATACATCGCAAAGCACGACAGCGGCCGGAGTCATTAACGGACGATAACGGAGAAATCATGGAAATTTTACTCGGGTACGGAATGCAATTTGAGAGGTCATAAAACGGAAATATAATCATGAAAATTGAGGATTATGCTTCGTTTTTCATGGAACGTTGATTCAGAGGAATATTCGGCAAAATGATTATTTTCAACATGGCCTTTAAATGCCGCGCCGTGCCCCCTGTAGTGCCTTCAATTAACGACGCAGGCAAAAACGCAACACTCACGTTTGAATAGTTGCTTGTTGTATCCTTCCGTTCCTTTTAACGAGCACAACTAGAAGCACGAACCGTGAACAAGAGGAAAACTACCTGTACTTTGTTAAAAGCAAACACGTGCAGTTATGTATCAAGAAAATTTGGCCTGCCTACAACAAAAATACTGATTGATTTTCCTACACTTTTGGTTGTAGTCAGGAAAATATATTTTTCCCGTGAATACCTATTTCTCTCCTTCATTTTTCATCTTCTTCCTCTTTTTCTCCTTCTACTTTTATTTCTTCTCGTTATTTTTCCTCTTCTGCTTATTCTTCTCCTTCTCCTTCTCCTTCTCCTTCTCCTTCTCCTTCTCCTTCTCCTTCTCCATCTCCTTCTCCTTCTCCTTCTTCTTCCTCGGTTTCTTCTCCTTTGCCGTCTTCTTCCTCTTCTTTTTCTTCTCCTTCTGCTTCTCTTGCTTTTTCTCCTCCTCCTTTACCTTCTTGAGATGAATCCAATTTTTCTGAGTACACAAAATCAATTCGCCGTGACTTCGGATCCACTGTCCGAATAGGCACAAATCTACACATTGAAAGGAACTGCTAATTCGTTAAAAGACGTATATGCTTTGAAATGGCTGCGGATCACACGGGATTCTTCAAAGGATCCGTCGATTGGCCGCTCCGAGGAGTTGAAGCTCAGACGGATCGTTGAGATCCCATAAAACTTGACACGCTATACGGAGTACGGATTGAAATGTTTTCCAGGGTATCTTAATTTTCCGGGCGGAAGTCATATTATGGTAAATCGTCGGGCGAATTGGCTTCCGAGGCTTTCTGCTGAAGAGTGAAAAACGCAAGCTTTCTTCCCCCTCTCGGCTCTCGGCCGTCTGTCCGTCCGATTGTATGCCTCTCAAAACGTTATAAATGGCCCTGGCTCTTTCCGGAGATTATTTTTCACGTTCCGGCCCTCCGCTCCCATCCTATGCCGGAGGGATAAGTAATATTGATAACTTTTTTTTATGCTCTCTTCAGAAGCGAAAGGTAATCGGATATTCGGTCTTAAAAAGGACCAAACAAGGATGACTCCATCCGGCCAATACATGAATGGAGATGTTGCATGTGTGAGGAATTTGCGATTTGACTGTTGATTCTTATGTTAAAGTTCGCGAGAAACACGATGGCGTCACTGGTTTTCCCTGAAATCAACTCTAAAGCTCAAAAAAAGCTCTCAAATTGAGGCCAAAATGGAGGGAATATCCCACGCTATCCTGCGAGTCCACCTCTACATCAAGACAAACTCTCTATGCAAAGATAGGGAGCAAATACATTAGCAGGGTTGCCTTGTTTTCAGTTTTGGAGTCTCCAAATAAAGTGGCAGCCCTGTCAATGTATTTACTCCCTATCTTTGCATGGAAAGTTTGTCTTGATGTAGAGGTGGACTTTCAGGATAGTTTGCGATATCCCCTCTATTTTGGTCTCAACTTGAAAGCTTTTTTTGAGCTTGGGAGTTGATTCCAGAGAAAACCAGTGGCACCATCGTGTTTCTCGCGAACTTTTACATAAGAATCAAGAGTCAAATTGCAAATTCCTCACATATGCAACATCTCCATTGCACAGTAAAATTTTCCTAAAAAATTATGGTAGGAATAGCATATAATTTTAATAAAATTCATGGGAGGAGAAATTTTATTTTTTTATGCTCTAAATTTTTATCATATAATTTTTACGTATACCACTATTACTCATCATTATTCACACGTATACAAATATTACACTGATCGCTTATTCGTTTACTTCCATCCTACTCTGTGACCAATGCCACGTGCAATTGTATTTTATTTTAATTTTTACAGCAAGTATTATGTAAACTGTATTACAACAACTTTAACTTGGCATGTAGAATGAGTTCAATTGTTAAATGTTTCTGGCAGCCCTGAAGATGGGTCCAGGCTACCTAAAGAGCTTCGGTTATTGTAAAATAGTATTTGTAAAAATACCGCAATAAAAAAACAATCACAAAAAGGTTCTTCTCTCATTGATTTATTGGAATTTCACTGTTTCAAACGAAAAGGTTGGTAAACGATAAATGTATAAATCTCCGATATTTTTTACAGTTTTATTTGATACGGATAATAGTGGAAAAATATATTTCAGAAGAATTTTTATAGCTCCTCCTACAATTGCTCCAACGCGAGATGGAATGCGGAATTCTATTTTTATTCTTATTTAGCAGCAAATGAAATTTTCTTCGTGTCATTGTTTTCACCACCTCGAATGCTGTATTTCGTAAAATCGAAATCAAACCCTCCAATCTTCCTTCGAAAAATGTTGCATTACCTGCAACCTTTGAGCTTCATTACATTCGAAATATTAATTTCGTTGACTGGCGGAGCCTAGAATTCCATCAATCCCCGAGCTCCGAGGATTTTGTAAATTACGTTATTCCATGCAAATTGAATTGTAATTTTCATTCTCTCATTTTCTTTGATCTTCGCTCCATTTTATTTTGAATTCTTCGGAAACGCAATAGTTCCACGTAGCTCATCTTCCCAGAATTGCTCAGAGTGAACTAAGAGCAGTCCATTCGAATTGATCTGCTTACTTTTTCTCGGACCAAAAGCTCCATACAGCACGCTGGTGGGAATCTTTTCCGAGATTTGATGAAAGCAACTACTTTAGCACTTCCAGGTAACAAGAAAAAACCTGGGCTTGAAATTTCGGGCGTTGCCCTTTTGGCGTGACCACTCTTGCCAGCTTGGGCAAGAAATGTTTACAAAGGTTCAATTTTCTTCACAGAGAATTTGATTAGTCGTCCACAGAGGAAGGAATCGAAATCCATGAAGACATAATTTTGATAAGAGGTAATTCTTGTATCTTGTAATCTTGTAAAATCTTTTTGAATTTCTCAATCAGAATCTGTGACTATGTCTGATAGTGTATTATCGAGTGTTATTTTCAGTTACAAATGTAAGGCATGTGACTCACTACAACAGATCTTTTTCAAAACTGATTTTCGAAAAAGATAAAATAAGCAGTTTTAGGACCCTGATCTGCAAATTTTCTTACGTCCACTTAAAATTGCACACGTATTAATATAAATTGTGATTATTCTCTGCATTTTAAATCTACGAATTTCTCAGGATATTGTCCTCAGTCAGTAACTTGTATGTTAAAACCCATTTCAAGATTCACGAAAGAGATAAAATTAGATGCAGACTCTAAAAACTAACTATCCAATTAACTTAATAAATATAGAGTATTCATAAATTCGCGGAATATTTATGAAGCTCTGATCAAATATTCAATTTCTAGTGAACTCTGTGTTCCACACGCATGGTTCGAAATATTGGTCTTTGACAGGTATGCTCGTCTAATGATGACTGGCGTATGAGCAGGACTGTGTTTCAGGAGCGAGAAGCTTAATCAATTTGATTCCTTCATTTAAATACAATATCACGGGTGTCCGGAATCACTGACGCAATCGATGAACTCATAATACGTTCTACTGTCCAAGGAAAAGGGACTTTTGTACACGGAAGGAACATTTTCGGCACTGCTAGTATTCTTGTAAAGTTGGGTCGAAAAATTGGCTTCTGAGGTAAAATTGCGATTTGCGACGAGAAAAAGACCAACTTCAGTTTTTAGAGGTGTCGAGAAGATTGAAGATCATTAATTCACCCCGCAAATTGATTTTTTTTCAGCAATTTTACTCGTGAGCCCTTTGAAGGATCAAAAACTGCAATTTCAATGCCAAAACTGTCGCTCTTTAGGGAGATAGACCAGTTTTTCATATTTTTGCAGACATGCCCGTTTTTTTAAACGGTGTATAAGCATAAATTGCATTCAGTAAACAAGATAGGTGGATTAGAAACATTTAAAAGCACTAGTAGCATAATAATAATGAATGCAACACCCAATAGTTTTGCAAATCTTAAGCAATGTGCTGGAGCCATTGGCATGGTCGGTGGAGAGAGGGGATCCAGAGGGTCTGGTCTTCCACCTTCACCCTCAAAACTAGAAAACATTGGAAAAAAACGGTCTTTTTGTGATTTTTATGAATTTTCCATCTTAGGATCGAGCTATTGCAGAAGGGTCTTTTCTGAAAACTCCTCGTGCACGTACATTCATACCTAGTCATAACACACACACGCACACACCAAAAAAAAACAACTTAAAATGGGACGGAGGCTGCAAAAAGACAACACGAAAGACCGGGTCATTTCGCAACTAAATCACGAGCACTATCAACTAGGAAACAAAAAGACAAATTAAGCAGAGAAAGAAAATGTACCGAGCCTCACCGCAGTTATTGTGTTACTGATAATGCAACCCAAAAAAAACGAACTAGTGCACTGAAAACAAAGCACATCAAAATAGAGATTACACCTCCCTTAGGCCCGGGATGAAGGAACTGGTGGATAATACAACTGAGTGCATCTACATCGGCCTGGTAATAATAAAACGCATTCAAGGCGAAAAATCGCTTTTAATCGAATAACTCTCCACATTTTCTGAGCTAAGAATGTTCAAATGAATGATAATGTATCCGCTCATGATGCATACCTTCTTAATCAGGTTCAACCGCGTAGTAAAATGGGATCACAACAAAGCCTGTTATCGAGGCGAAAAACCTTGATTGATGCAACTTTTTTCTACGTTTTCCATGATGTTGCACGTTAAAATGCAAGCTAATGTCCCTACTCACAATGGTAAAATTTTCTTATATCCAACACGGCAGAAAAAAGTAGCATATAATCCTGGCTGAAACTATACTCCTGGCTGATTTTGGCGCCAGTTGTAAGAGTAGTTGCACCAGCCAGAGGTATGGTTTACTCAGCCGAACGTGTGGTTGGATCAACCATAGCTCCGTCTGGTGTAACTACTCATATAACTGACGCCAAAATTAGCCAGGACTACAGTTCGTTACCCTCCGGCTAAAGTATCTCAAGCGTTTTGCGACGTTTCACAATTTCCGCCGTCATTTTTTTTTTTTTTTTTGACATACAAAATTTACAACGAAGCTGTCCGAACATTTCATTGAATTTTATCGACAGCACAGAGAAAATCCAGTGAAATTTTCGGACAGCTTCCTTGAATAATTTCTCTGTAAAAAAATTAAAAGGCGGTAGACATTTCTAAACGTCGCATGCCGCTTGTGATACTTTGGCCGGAAGGTGAAGAGTTGGTACTGTGATTCTTTTCGTCCGGTGAAGCTCCTTGTGGTCAAATTCCGGGAAGTCCGGCAACTCTGGTCGGGCAAAGCACCTTGACGAAAAAAACAAGACGGTGCACCCGCTGTGAGGTTGAAATGAGACTTTTCACGCGGAGCGAGGGTGGGAGGGGGGCGATTAGCGGTCGGCGAGAAAAAACTAGGGGTGGCACTGAAGGGGCAATGACGAGTGGATCAGGCGGGGGGCGGGGGGGTTGAAAAGTGAGTGAAAAGAGCGAGCGCAGAAAAAGCTGTCGGAATTCGAAGCCGCGCTGTCAATCCTCCAGAAAACCCTGTTCATACAGCCGCTCTGCTGTCAAAAAGACTTGACTCCGCTTTCGAGTGGAGCGTGGAGTTATGCGGACCTCGAGGGTGGTTATGTCTTTTTATATCGTGTGGGGGTTTGTGGGGAAGTGGGGTTGTTTTTCCGACGACTCGACGCTGGCGGATCGGGTCGATTGCTGGGATCTGCGCCGGAGAGTTCCTCTGCTAATAATTATGCTTGATTTCCTCTAACAATATGTCCTTCATCCTCCAGTTCGGAGTGCGCTCCCTATGATGTCGGTTTGCACTGACTTTCGGGTTTAGAGAATGCTCATAACGAACACAGATTGGACTGCATTTTCCAAAAAGGAGCCATGAGTATTCGAATTTTGCTGGGATTGTGCAACTTACATTCTTTGCAATAAATTAAATAAATTTATAAAAGTAATTCTCGTCTTAAAGTTATAGTTTATTGGTACAGTAGCCGCTCGATAATTCGACGGCGTCACTGACCCCCTTAGGGAAATCGCGTCAATTCGAAAATTCAGCGTATTTTTGCCTCCTTCGGTAATTCGAATTTTTCGGTGGGAAAACGGCTTGTGAAAAGCTATGTAATTCGAAATATCCGTGCGGGGCACCCTATGGTTCGAAATCTCGAGGTGGTTGTTTTGATGTACATACATATGTCAATGCCTGACGGACGGAGAACTGAGGAATTTACGATTAAATCATCTGATTATCTGATTCGAATTATAGAGCCTTCGGTTTCACCACTTCGAATTATAGAGCTAATTTGAAACTCTCTATATTTCGAATTTCTTCGTAGCCGCTCTCCATACTTCGAAATGTCGCCAATTCGGAAACTCGTTATTTCGAAGAAAATCCTTGGTCCCTCCAACTTCGAATTATTGAGCGGCTACTGCAGTAAAGATAAGACTTGCTTAGATGCTCGGTTTATGTTTGCAAGGTAAAACAAGTTGCACAATCTTGGCGACATTGGGATGCTCTTGGTTCTTCTTTGCAAGGTGCAATCCGATTAATCAAGATTGTTGCCACCACTGAGAAAGCGTAAGTAGTTTCGTGAGCGCCGCGCTATTGGCAGGAAAGTTAAATTATCTAAAAGAAACGTAACCCATGCCCGAATTCGTGAGTTCATTTCAAACGTGCTGTACATAGAGAGAAGTCTGCTTGACTACGTATTTGCAGGCCACTCGCTCTCCACCAATTTCCTGCTGCAAATCAACAAAGGCTGCGTTCTAACGCTTCCACATGTCCCGCTTCTATCTTAATCTCTCTTCACTTCAAGCCCAGATTTGAAGTACAAGCAAATACATTTAAACGTATCAAAGATGCTGATATACGAAAATGTATTAGCTTAAGTGCTCGTCAGGTACAGAATCTATCATTAGAGGGTACAGGTCCCGGTAGCAAGTGATAATTTAAAGCAATACTTTGAAAATGGGACATTTAAGTCAAGAGGGCATGTTTCCAACCCACCAGCATGATACAAAGCACAACTTTCACAGGAAACCAGTCATACAACGAAAAAAGATAAATACCTCATGAAAAGCATTGCCTTAAACCTCTTTAACGCTCTTCCGGAACCCCTAAGGTTACTACTAAAGAATAAGGGATCGAAAGAATTTAGTTATGCTCTCAAAGAGATTTTTATATGCTGTTCTAGATACGCAATAAAGAATTCACCGAAAAACCTACCAATTACCCTAAAATACCAGAAAATCAAACATCTTTTGTCACATGATAATACTTTATCTAAACTTTTTCCTCCAAGTTATGCACAATGTAAATATTCTATTTCTTACAATGTAGTAGATATATGACGTGAACCTAGCCTTAAAAAGGCTCCTGTATAAATGAAACAATTTCAATTTCAATTTTTTTTTTTTAAAAAAAAAACGGAAAAAAATACAAGCATATTAGTGATTTATTAAACATGCAAACCAAAATTCTCAGAAAGATAGTACAAGACATGACTGCAGCTTAATTTTCCACGTAGTGTGAAAATTACACATTCTGATTTTCACAACATATGAAACTTTAGTTGTCATGGTTTGAATTCACTATCAGAAGATTTTGGTTTGTATGTTTAAAAAAACACCAATATGCTGATGTCTTTTCGGATATCGCTACATCGAGATGTATAAGTTTGTAAATTAGAAGCATATAAAGAACTGAGTATCAACTTTGAGCTCTTAATGCACTCTTGTGAGTTCTACATTTTCTTTTTTACCTATTCGTCCTGGTAAATGAATATGTCTTCCCTATTGAAAAAAAATATAAAATTATGATAATAAACCTTTTGGCTGGGCCTGAATCAAATTATTGCATTTCAGGGATTGAAAATACAATTGGTCTGGTTTGCGCTGGAGGAACTGTGTACAAATGAATAAAATCCATGTGTACTATGACGGACGCCAATCGTACGTAAATAGTTAATTTTTGCGTAAGTCACACATAGTTCTTTTCAGCGTAAATATAGTTCATACTTACATTTTCAATGTGGATACGTGGTAACAAGCTCATAGCATAAGTCGAAAAAAACTGCCAAGCAGGTTCCTTTCATCATCAAGCTCACACCATGAACTTTCTAATGAAGGATGGGAACATGTTTGGTTAATGGAGGTCTTGCGTGCTACGGAGACTTGCAATGTAAGTAACTTGTCTCAAGTAAAATTTCGCGAGAAACACGACGGTGCCACTGGTTTCCTCTAAAACAAACTCTCAAGCTAAAAAAAAAAGGTCTCTCAGTTGAAGCCTTTAACGTGAGGACGGGAAAGTTGCCCACGTTACGGTGATAGTCCACCTCCATACCCAGTCGAACTCTCCATTCACGAAGAGGGAGCAAATACATGACGGCAGTGTTGCTTCTTTGTGTGGGGGCTCTAAAGCTGTAGCTGCAGCAAACATATTCGCTTCCTACATATATTATTGCATGGGTAATTTTTCTGGATATGAAGGTGAGCTTTCACCATAACATAAGCAATCTCTTTCATTTCGGCTCTTTTTGCGCTTGAGAGTTTGTTTCTATAAAAACCGGAGGCATTGTTGCATTTTTCGCTAAATTTTACAAAAAAAGAAAGCTCTTAAAATAGCAACTCTTCGTGGTATGCAAAAGCTTCATTCTAAAGAGTTAACAAAAATACGTTTTATCCATTTGATTTATGTATAACAATCAATTTATCGAAGCTGCATCATCTACGATCGACTGCGCGTATGACGTGTAGCGGAGCAGAGTGGGCCAAGTTTAATTTAAATGATTAGTTGAATCGATCATGTTCAATTGACCTCCATTTTGACTACAATTGCTTGCTAAGTTTAGAAACGACTCATTTACTATTAGTTTCCCTACGCTCATACATGCTTTTACGGATGAGCCACAAATTGCAATTCCTGTTTACAAAATAAAGTTCAATTATCACGTTAACCTCGTTTAAATGTTCAATTTCCAGTAATTTATCGTCTCACAAAAACCTGTAGCAGGAACATGAGATCCCGTCTCCTATGCTGCCGTGCTATGGGAGAACGCCGTATGAACCTTCAAGCGTTGCCAAATTTATTTTCATAAAACGCAAATTTTCTTGTTAACTTATGAATATTTTCCTTCCAATTTTTCTGATAATTTTGTTCTCAATTTCACCTAGAGATTCTGACAATTAAATGGAAAAATATTCATAACTTTCCTCAAAAGTAAACATGTTATTGAAGTAAATTTGGCAACTCTCGAATGTTCATACGGCGTTCCTCCTTGGCAAACTGGAAAAAATCCTCGAAGCTTTATCCTCTAAAATTATGGTAGCACCCCAATTTGTCACATGATATGGACATTTCCAATAAATTGGAAATGTCCATATCATGCTCCGCGTCGTCTGCATTAACTCATGGGCTTTGTCCACAACGCTCTCTTGCCATGTCCGCGGCTCATGAATCCCGCATTCAGTTGGCACATAGTTCTCTTTGCTCAATTTTTAATCCAGCTTTTCGAATTCTTCGAAGGAATCACGCCCACTGATCACATTGTTCCTTATCCAGCTTTCTAGAGCACACCCCGTATTTCTCGCCTGCACATAGTTCTGTTTGATAGAAATACGTCCGAATGTGCATGACTTTCTTCCAAAATCAATTTTTTATCATAAGGAATCCGGCAACATTCAGATGTTTATACGGCGTTTTTCTTTAGCACGGCAGAGTTGTGGCTCGCCGATGCGGAAGGCGCTTTCCCATCGGTGGCGATGCACGGGTGGACAACGGGAAACGGATGAGGCCCTAATAATGACGTGATTCCTTGCGATATATCGATTGTTATGCCATTTAAACCTAGAGAAAAGGATCGATAAACAGGGTGTTCGCAGCGAACGCCTCCATAATCGATTCCTTACCATAGGTTTAAATGGCATAACAATCGATTCATCGCAATTCACGCTGCGCCACTGCTCGAGAGGCCACCGCCGCAGCCAGGAAGCGGAAACCGTGCCAGGCGAGGCGCAAGCGAAGCTGGTATGACACCGGCACCGACGAGCGAGGCGTCCAACAAGCGCGAGCAACAAGTTGATTCGCAGCTCGCGGCTTCTATAATGCACATGTCCCGAGCTCCGCTATACCGCATGGTGAAATCACGGAAATGCGCTGCCGTGCTGGGGAAAAACGCCGCAGGAACATTCGAGAGTTGCCAAATTTCCTTCGATGAAACGTTTGTTTTATAGGAAAGTTATGAGTATGTTTCCAGAAATTTTCAATAACCTTTGGTAAAATTGCAAACAAAATCCTCTTAAAAATTGGAAGAAAAATATTTACAAATTTTCCCGAAAATTCGTGATTTAACAACGGGTATTTTGCAATACCTAGAGATTTTGGAGAGTTTTTCTTGTGGCCGGGCAATTATAATTTCGCGCCACCAATGTAAACTAGAAACGTAAATGTCTCACTTAAGAGTTAGTTTAACCCTTAGATGCCCAAGTCGGGTCAAATTGACCCGAGATTTGTGAAAAGTCATACCTCATAGTCGCATGGGGCTGGCAAATACGAATATTAGATATGGGTCTACAAATACATAAGGTATCGGACATTAAATTGTAAAAAGGAGATTATGGCGCCAACACAGCCAAAGATAAGACAACGTTTTCGGACCTCGATTTTTAAACTTCTCTCGACCGACACCTCATTGGTCGCATACAGCAAAGCATTTGGTGTTCACTGTTCACGCCTCGCGCCAGAGCTCCTTCAATTTCGCAGATACAACACGGACAACCATCAAGTACGAATAGTTGTATCTCTGCGCCGTCATCGAAGTGCCTCCTTTACCTGTTCTATTTCGATTTTGTGCTGGTTTTATTTGTCTTTTTTGTTGGTGTACTTCAAGGGCTGCGAGAGCAACATAGCCAAAAGTAGGATAGTCGTAATCAGGCCTCCTTTATTAACTTCTTATTCCGAATCTGAGCTATTCCTCATTGGCAGCATAGAGATCCAATTTTGCAGACACAACATGGACATCCATCAAGCACAAAAAGTTTTATCTCAGCACCGACATGAACGCGCGTTGAGGTGTTTCCAATTTTTGTAATTCGATAAAAGTTAAGGTTAAGTTTGTTTGAAATATGCTATGGTGTACCTAAATCAATAATCATTTTGAAATGAAGAAAGAAGAAAAATTAAAAAAGTTTCATCACCGCGCGATTAGAAATTTAATGTCATAAAAAAGTAATGTGTTAGAACATACCTATCTCGGTGGTGTTGTAACAGACGAGAAACTTGAAACCAGAAAATTTAATATTCACCTAAAACAGAAACAAATTTAAGAATGATAAACGCCTTTGTACAAGATTTTCGAAGAGGTCACGAAAGCCATCTAATAATTTCGAAGTCTAGATGAGGACGTTGCTCTATAGGATGATCCAGAGTTAAACGACTAGACTGCAGAATAGTATTCTAAGGGTCAAAATAAGGCTTTTTTTGATGTGTAAAGTTTTTTCAAGAAGTGCCCTCGGTCGGAGCTACGCCCCCTCCCCCCCCCAAAAAAAAATTCTGAAAATCGTTTTTTCCTGAGTTTTGGCAAAAATTGTGAACCAAATCTCATGAAAATTTGTACCCCCCTGTACTTATATGTCTTGAATTTATAAATGATTTTTAAAAAAAATCGAAATCTCAATTTACAAGAAGTCTTATTTTGACCCATAGAACACGCGCCTGTAGTCTAGTCGTTTAACTCTGGATCACCCTGTATTTTGTCGTTTCGGGAGACGTTTTTGAGCGCAAATAGGAAGAGGATCTATATCGGTGTTTCCCAGAATCCCGAATAGATTGAAGCCTGGTTTAATTTTTCCCATTCCTGCCTATTTACTCTATAATCCCAGCTCTTTGTGTTCGACTGCTCTATTTATCCGCGCATTCAATACGCGGTGAGTGTGCATCCTACTCGCGGTCGATTTGAATGAAATTGAAGTTCTCGTTGACGGTTCAGACTTCTAACCCGAGGGGATTTTGTACGGTGTGCGGTATTTAACGCGGTGCCCATTAGCGCATCATCAAAATGGGATCGAAAAGGACCAACTCGACCCCACTCAATCAGTGACCGGCCGAATGCGCAGTCAGCCTGCATTAAAATACTCGTGCACGTGGCTTTCCTCTTTGACCGTGCTGCCATGCTAAGGAGAAATGCCGTATGAACCTTCGGACGTTGCCAAGTTTCATACGATTAAAACCGAAATTATTTGGAAAATTGTGGATAATGTTGTCCAAAAATGTCAGATAATTTTGTACGCAATTTGATCTAAAATATCTTAAAATTCCAAGGAAAGATATGCATGAATGTTCTAAAAAATACATGTTTCATCAAGGGAAATTTGGCAATTCTCGGATGTTCATAGGGCGATTTTCCATAGCACGGCAGCGGAGTAGTCGTCCCAAGCAAATAAACTGCAATTATTTTTATTTCATCACATTTTAAATTTCAAGGGGTGTTTGTGGAAGACAATTTCAATAGGAAACCAATGGAACTACTTTTAGAACCTCAAAGTTCTTATGAATCAAACGGAGTTATAGGCTTTAAAGTTTCCAAATTTTGTCCGACCTCTCCCGTGGACTCAATTCACTGTGTGGCGGGGCTAGAAATGCTTCACGGCAGTAGAAACGCGCGCGGAAGCGCAATCGAAACTTCGCGATTGTAATTTGAACTAAATTTTCTCCATTTGGCTACGCCGGAAATCAGCGACGCTGTTAAGGAATTTTTCCCCCGCGGACCGCCTCCTCATAGCCGAATGAAAATTCAGACGCTACGCAGCTGCGAAACCCCGCAGATGAAAGTTAACAGGGGCTTCTAAAATTCTCGAGCTCATCTCTTTTATGTTTTTAATTAGATTGTGTACATTTTTTTATTTTTTTTTATAAAGGCCAAGAATTATTTCTTGCTCCTTTTTTTCCTCGGCGAATACCCCCCTCCCCCGTCGGAGGGCCGTCCGGCGCGGCGCGGGGCTGAACCCCAGCTGGGGGACTCAAAATTAGATTCGCTTTGTTTCGGGTCTTTTATGCGCGCGTAAATTGAATAAACAAGTTGTTGGCGCGCTCATAATTATCTCGTGTTTGTTCCGTTCTTTGCTGAAGCGGAGTCTTCGGCTATGGCAAGGACCGCGAATGGTGTAAAAAGCCCCGATTCGATTTTACAGTCCCGAAAACTTAACCCCTCACCCAAGTAGCATTTTTCCAGTAAAATGTTTCGATAAACTGAGACAACGATGCAACTTTATTGCAAAAAAATGCAACTCAATAAAACCTGAAATGTAATAAAATAATTTTAAGATATTTTGACTTTCCTGTCATTCTAAATTCGATTATATTTGTTAAATTTTTTTGAAAAAAAATTTTCCTCGGAAGTTTTTTTGAGAGGCGGATCCAGCAATTTGGCAAAACCGGATTCAATCCATTTAAACCTATGCTAAATAATCGATTCTTGTTGGAGCACCTGGCCGCTCCAAGAATCGCTACATATCCATATGTTTAAATGGAGAAAAGACAATGATGCTAATTTGCTGGATCCGACATGTCTATTTTAGACCTACAGTAACCATCCAAGTATTTGTGTGAATCTGTAGCATATTGAGATACAGCCAACTATAGATTAAGTATGGTTTTAGACGGGGGTGACAAAAGGGTCCTCTCATAGATTTTTCTCCGTGTAAATGCAACTTGCCCGGAAAAATCCGGCAACATTGAAATGCAGTTACGTTCTTTCGTGAGTAAAACGACGAATTGATTGTATACTCTTAGTCTTGAACATTAAATTCACGAGTGAGAGTCGAATTTATTTTATGCAAGTTGTTTGGAGAAGTTATTTTCCTCCCCTCGAGGCAGATCTATCTTCCTCTCCCCCTCTTTGATTTTTCATCATTTCCCGGAAACTCGTGGGGTCTGTCCCTTCGCGATCCCCTCGCACGCCACCGAGCTCTTGACCCATTTACTTTTCCGCTTATCACCGCGCCTTTCACGGGGTGCCGACAATAATCTCTTGATATTCCTTCCCTTTTCAGATTCTCGTCCCGAGGAAATGACAGATTTTCTTTAGTTGAGATACCCCGCGAGGGGCTTCGGTGAACATGACGCATGAAATATGACGTATGCTCGTGTCTTTTAGTCAGACCTTTGCGAGCGTTACACGCGGTTTCGAGTAAGCACATGACTTGATGGGCTTTTAGCTCGTGTAGAACGTCTCCGAGATGGAGTCTTGATAAAAATGCAGTTTGTTACTTTTTGTTAGGAGCGCGAGTTTTAGCGTCACGAGTATTCTGCCGTGCTATAGAAAAACGTCGTATGAACCTTCAGGCGTTGCCAAATTTCCTTTCTTGATTTATGAATTTCCTTGTAAACTTTGAATATTTTCCTTCCAATTTTTACGGATGATTTTGTACACTATTTCACCTA
Organism: Bemisia tabaci; assembly: GCF_001854935.1. Classification (NCBI taxonomy): domain Eukaryota; kingdom Metazoa; phylum Arthropoda; class Insecta; order Hemiptera; family Aleyrodidae; genus Bemisia; species Bemisia tabaci. The sequence continues at coordinate 1,402,806 of NW_017547246.1, forward strand.
AAGTCTCTAAAAATTTCAAGAAAAAATATTCATAACTTTCCTCAAAAATAAACGTGTATTGAAGAGAATTTGGCAACTCTCGAATGTTCATACGGCGTTTTTCCTGCTTAGCACGGCAGTATCGTTTTTTTAAATATATTTCTTAAAGAATGGACAAATAAAGTACGGAAAACATGTTTGAAACGGAAAGCCACTTGGCATAAAACGAAGTCAGGAGTTTTGAGTGAAATTACAAGAAATAATGTAATAAAATGAAAAATAAAATTAAATATAAAGAATGAAAATTAAGATAAATTAAAATAATGATACACATTTCTAATTTTCTTCACGATATTTGATGTACGTGTAATAAACTTTGGGCGCTAGTACAAAAATGAAATTTTTACACCTGAATGAATGGTTGAATTTAATTGAGATACCTGAATCTCTATTCTTCGAAGGGGGCACTTGCGAATTTGCGAAGGGGGCGCTGATTTCATGGAAACTTGAATTTCATTCGAACTTCTATTCCGCTCTGTGGTTACCTTTACGAAATCGGGGATTCGCCACGTACCTCTTGATTGGCGGAAATGTTTATTTTTAGAACTTTAAATTTAACCATTGCTCCTTTTTGTTCAATTCTCAGCAAGGAGTAAAGTATTTTGCTTGGGGAACAACTCGATGTTTGGTATACTTGTTATTTCCCATAAAGAAATGCCCTATCTAGATGACTTGAAGTTCATAATAGTTTAGAGTTGGAAGTTTCGTTTTTTTGAGGTTACCGAGGAGACCAGTAATAAATCATTCAAGTGAAAGGAACTAGAGCATTCCGCTAAAATAGCGAAAATCATCTAATTACTAAACAATTACGAGAGTTGCCACCTCGTGGGAATAGTGCCAACCACTTGTAAATAAACAAAAGATAATTGATTCAATATTTTTACCATTTTAAAAGACAGTGCTTAATCCATACAGAGTGTGCACTGTGCAAAAACATATTGGTGGTGACAAGTTGCAAAACGCTGACTCCGCGAGTTTAACTAATCGCGCCGAACACGTTGCGGTCGGCGCAAAAAGCATACCTATTAGCGCCTACAAGACTGTAAAGATACTTCACACATTGCGCGTTCACTACGGTGCGCGCTTAACACATATCATGGCGCCTACAAGACTGTAGGAATACTTCACACATTGCGCGTTCACTACGGTGCGTGCTTTCACCATTGAAAATATGTATTCCTCGGTGCCGGACTTACCTCAGTGTGCACCGGTTCTGACCAGCGCAGCAGCGCACACCACGACCCTGCAATCGTAGGATCGAGGAATCGTATAGATTTTACACTCATGAATCCCATCATAGTTTATTGAGTCACTGATGTCGGAGTCCGTCCGTCTTTACCTGATCGACTCTCGTTATGACGAGGACCTCTCACACCATTTGGTCACCCCGATACAACCTTGGGGTCCTTTAATTCAAAAACCTCATTTCTGGAGTTACCGCTCTCTTTGGCACCGCAGCAGAAATGCCTACTGATGAGGTATTGAGCTCGCCCAGCCGTCATCAATGCTTGTGCGGAAACTACAGATCCTTGAATGATTTTCGCAACACATTTACCCTTTCAATGACCTCACTGATGACACGGCAGATAGAGAACAAGAAAAAAATACACGGGATCAAAACGTTGGCGTGACTTTATTTAAGGACACGCACATGGAGATTTTGCAGAGGGAATGATTTGCATGAGGCCTGCTCATGGCGCGGCTCGGAGTCGAAAGCGGGGTTGAGGTTATGTTAATGCCCCGCTTGATTTACGTCCGTCTAACCAAGCTGCACTCGAGAGTGATACCCAACGTTGACATTCCCGCGTCTTTTTTTATTTCGAAATCCGATTCAAATGGAAATCGAGTCTTAATTTAGCAACAGAGGAGGGACGCATAAAACTTAGAATGAGAAATTTATATCGCTAACTACTCACCTGGCGGTTCCGAACGATTCAAACCGCCGCTAAAACGGGAGAGCTTTTAAAAATGTATTCGATAATCTGAATTAATGGGCCGACGGACAGAGTATGAGCGAAAGTAAGCTTGGGTAAGCAGACATGGGTCTTAATTGCGTTACGCTGTTACGCGTGGTGTCCATTACGATGAGATCTCTCGGGATGCATAGTTTATCCGGGTATGATCGGGAGAGATTCGCGTCGCGAGATCTAAATCGCTAAATTTGACAATCCTTTCCTTTTCTCTTAAAGCGTGTCTAAATCAAATTTTCCTCCGCTTTCAATATGCAATAAATCGGCTGAGCTTAAATTGGATGTCTTCGCCGACCGGGGTGAAACTTTTATAATTTGAATACACAGCGAAGGATTTCAACGAGATGATTTTTTTTTCTTACGCACACACACAGAAGCAGAGTAGTGACTATTTTGTTTTGTTACAACAGTAGCACAGTATTCCCTCTTGATTTCTCCTTATGCTTCCCTCTTCCTCCTTTTGCTGACATTCGGTGTGGCAAACTTAAAATTGAGATATTAATACAACTGCACAGACTAGAATTTTACGAGAGCGATGATGTAAAAAAGTCCAAAACGCCGAGCCAAATTGAAGTTGTGACGGTTTGAAGTTCGGTTCGAAGAACGGGTCCAGAAAACGTACGGTTTTGAAAATAAAAAATTATGAATTTTCAACCTACTATTCCAAATCTCAAAATTGTTGGTTTTAAATTCAAATTTCCGTCCTTTACTGGAAAAAATTGAGCTATCCCCAGATTACGTAACCTAATTTGCCAAAAATCGATCTCTTGAAAGATTTGCTGCAAAATTCTAATCCTTATTCTTATTGCCGCTCGAAATAGATCACTTTAATAGGAAAATGCGTATCCTCATTGCAACGCTCAAAAATCTCCGAATAAATTTTATTCGTCAGAGAGAAAACGAATCAAAATATTTCATTTGAACTTTTTGCGAATATTTTGAATAAATGAGATATTTACGTTGAGTTTCAAGGAAAACTGAAAGGGCGATTCCTTTAAATAAAATTTGACTGGACAGAGATTTATGATGCCACGATTAAGAAATGCCTTTTGTTCTTGTTTTTTTTTTTTTTTTTTTTTTTTTTTTTTTTTTTTTTTTATTTTTTTAACTTTAACCATCCATTTAATGTTTAAATGTATGACTTCGAGTTGGTTTTTCAGTACTTAAGAGGCGTTTCGGTAGCCCTCCTGTCCTCGACCCAAGTCAAAATCCCCCGTTTGCTGATCACGTCATAAAAGCTATCGAAATGTTTTGTATCAAACCCGGAAAATTATTACGAGAGAATTCCTCATCATACGTTGAGTCTCTTCTGACTTGCAACACGAACTGGGACACGATTGTCAGGTCAGCGTTGTATCTTGGCTGCGGCTTAGGCACTCGCACTTATTTATCGGATTCGAGCCTCCCTTGAAAGATGGAGAGCGGGCCAAATTGCCCCGTATAGGACGCTTGCCAAATGATGGGAGGGTGTGCCTAAATAATGTGTATCTAATTTTGTTTAAGACCGCGGAAACGCTCATATATACGAAAATACCTTTGCTTCCTCACCCACTCGGTAGTTGTTGTCGGCCTGATTTTGATCATAATGGTTTTCGAGCTGGAATCAACGATTATCATTCTCCGTGGAAATGTTATCAAATCCCAAATCATCCTCGATGGAAGAATTTGTTATATATATTTCCCGTCAATTAAAATTAATTTTATTTTGATTTCCAAATGTGAGACAACAGGGAAGAACGCAAACATCGGATACTTTTAATTATTATGAAGTAATAGCAGTAAATCAAGACAAGAATAGGTAAAATGATAATTTAACCAATTACAAATAAGTAACACTAACCGGAATATCCCCACGGATTGATATCCTTCCTTAAGTTTTTTCGACAAAATAAAATATTACTAACTAAAACAGGTGTTTCAGTCTGATGACCGTCGGAGCATGCTCATTCAAGTTTGGATTTTTAGACCTAAAGTTTTTCTTTAGAAGTATTCTCAATCTCACTAGCCGAGTCACGACTGGCCTATATAAAATGAAAAAGTGAGCGAGTTTGGTTTGGCTCAAAATTGTATCTATTATAAGCCAAAAATCGAATCAGAACTTTTGTCAAATGCCTAGACAGGTAGATAATCAATATTTCTAACTTGGTTAGATAATTCTAATATTTTTGCCGATTTTGACAAGAAAATAATTAATGCAAAAAATAATATCCAAAGTAAAGCTTTTTGTTAAATTTTGATCAATTCATGATTGTTTACAGAGTTTCCAGCATTGGGTAAACTTATATAACTCAAAATGTTTGATGCTTTAAAGGGTACGATTTTTTGACATTTTGGGCGTAAAGAAATTGCATGAACAATTTGTCATCATTGAATCTTAGAAAATTTCGTAATTCGAGCGATGTTTCTTTCTCAAGCAACACTCATAAAAATTCATCAAAACATACAAAACTTGAGAAGCCCTTAGAATTATACTATCTGCCCAAGGGCCGTTCAAAAAACACGTAATGATACATTGAGGAGAAGGCCTTGAAGAGCTTTCCGCCATTCGGTTTTGACGTGTTGAAGGATAGGAACGTATTCAATAAAAGCGTAACAGAGAGGGGGAGGGGGGTTCAAAAAAAACGTTGCGTGCGATATGAACGGCCCACAGGCGTTTGACCAGATTTCGGGTTTGACTATCGGATTGCGACAGGTCAAATTTTGGTGGCCGAAACGAGGGCGTTTATTGGATTTTAACTATTTCATCACACCCGAGTCTTTATTCAGTTGCTACTTTTTAGAGAGAGAAGGCTGTGAATGTTCCATATTTGAAGCTGCGGCGCGTGGGGCGGTGTTCCACCCTGCGGGTCGCGAATTCCAGGAACAAATATTTGGGAAGCGAGACTGGAATGCAAGTTGACTATGAGTCTTGCCGTAATTAAGCCGCAATTATTCTAGCGACTCGTAGCCCATGGCAGCGGGCGCGCGTTTCATTCCGGGAATGAGAGTTATTTCGCCATGTTCATAAACCAAACATTTTTGCCCGCGGAAGCAGTGCGCTCCGGCAGCAAAAAAAAATCATTTAATTATCGAAGTAAAGGTGTGTGCGGACACGGGAGGGGAAAGAGTCGGAGGTATGTATGGTCAGGAGCAAGCGCACACGGGTTTAGTAGCAGTCTCTTCTTGGACGATGGGCAACTAGACTTGAGCTGCATTGGGGGAAAAATTCATGTTACTCTTCAAAATCTGCCGGTAGAAACGATTCTCACGGTGAATATTCCGGACATCAACCATAGTGACACTTATCGTCGTCGGAAAGTATTTTCGACACAGATCAAATGATTACATAAACTTCAAACTTTTTGGAAAACCCGATTAATATCACTTACTTTCTTATTCACGCCGGATTTTTGAACCTTTCCACACTAATACAGTCACCTGAAGATGGGCGGCCTGCCCGCTTGAAATGGCCATAATGCATAGAGAATAAGAAGGTAAGTGATATTAATCGGTTTTTCCAAAAAGTTTGAAGTTTGTGTAATAATTTGTGTATAGTGCCGATAAAATTTTACAAACCGTGCAATATGCAACAACATACAGATCAAATGGCCTAGGAGGCAAATGACCCAGGAAGTGCCTTCCACGGGTTTTGGGCGTCGGTGTCTAAAGCGAATCTCTGTAGGATAGAGATGAATCCCTGAAAGTCTTATACTTTTTTCCAAAAGTGCACAGATCTTATGATATTTTCCAGTTTTCAGTCCCAATATTGGGTAATGTGGCTGCCGAGAGGCATCGTCCCTAATATTCCGATAAAGTCAAACATTAGTTTTAAATGGAAGAGATCAGCGTTTATACTTTATCCATTTTAATTAAACAACCAAGTGATCTAGCTCACAAGAAACAATGGCAAAGACGACGAAAATTTTGGTTTTCGTGAGCGGTGCTTTTAAATCAACGAATAAAGATTCGCTAATGTTTTCGATTATGAATTAGATTTTGAAATGTTTCACATAGCAATCATTTTGTGCATTAAGCTTTTGATGAGAAAATGTGTCCTCTAATGGTTGACCCTGTTTAAAGTGAACCATGAGATGAAATTTTCTACATTAACAAGCTTGCTGGCTAGGAAAGGGCGCATGGCCAAAATTGAAAGGTATCGAAGGTGACGGGTAAGCCGGTAGAAGCCGTGGAAAAGAACTGTTAATGAGATTCTTCAAATCAGCCATGCCTGCCTGACTCAGCCAGGAACGCCGTCTAAAATTGAAACGCCTTCATTTAGGAAAATAGGCAAAAGCGGCTTCCTCCGAGTTGAAATAGTGGTATGCGCAAATTAAACCCAACTGCAGCGGACAGTCGCTGAGCAACCGGGCCCCTGCAGATGATGCGTATTCTGAGTATAACTATGCCGGAAGGACGCATTTTAGCGGCTCCGAATTTTAATGAAAACTGTAAGCCCTTAAGCCAATTAGACGAGACTTCGCTGAATGGCCAACTTCGATCTAGACCAGCAGCTGTGCCAAATTTCACGCAAGTGACTGACTACTGTATGCACTTTTAAAATCCCAGACTTACTCGCAACTCGTTTTTTCTTTAAAAAAAAAAAAAAAAAAAAAGCAACGCGGTTTGGAAGGTTATCTCATTTTCAGCAGGTGTCCAATTTCCGCTGAATCGTCGCTCGCAGGGGAAAAATCTCTGGGACGCGACGAAGTTGGAATGAAGTTAATGCAACGGAAAGCTAAATAATTACGTAACTTACTTATTTCGTTTCTTGACTCCTTCCCCCACTTGCCACAGCCATTCGGTCCACCCCCACCCATTGCACTAGCGCAGACATCCCCTATAAATTATACAACGAAATTTGGTTTCTTTGAAATTCTCTCTGTTTTGCCAGAGACCAAAACAGACATTCTTCTTCTATTTTTTAACTTTCCACGTATTGCCGCCAAATATTAGGCTTTCAGTCTCATTGTAACAATCCGTAGCAGAGACAAACGCTTCTCTCTCTTCTTACGCATTACGCAGAGCTGATCGCAATCCTTGAAATAAATAAACTGACCTTTGCAAAAAAAGTTATTAAAAAAAAAATTTTAAAAAAATTTAAAAAAGTTCAGGAGGAAGAAATCTGAACTTTGAAGGAAATCAAGAACATAAAATGTCAGATACGGTTCAAAAGTCGACACTAAGTGAGTCAGGCCGCTACCTTTTAATCAATGTTTATGATAGCATTAAGTGAAGAAAAACCAGTGTTGCCAACTTGCAATAATTGCCACGGATTTCAATTGTTTTACATAAATTTAAATAAACGAAGTCCTGTGTTGCCTGATCGGCAGAATTTCCACAGGATGAATTTGAACCAAGCGCTCTTTCTTAATTAAAAAGAGTCCGGAACTTGAAAAGTTACTAACCAAAATACTCGAGCCAACCCGGATTAATAATAGTCATTACAACCACTCCATCTCCCAAAACCTCGTTTCTGAAAACTTAAATCACGCACCTCGAACTCGGTCAAACCTAATCCGAATCGCCCTTCGTCGGAACGGACCCACCTCGGCCGAAACAACGCGTCGGTCCCTCATTTAAATCTTAATGATCACGTGCGGACAGGGGCCTACTCTGCAGTTTTCCGCCTTCATAAATCCCCCTAACAAGAGCACGTCCCTGCCGCGCTGAGCAGGAACGACATAACTCCGATGCGGACCCTGTGTGGATACGCGGTTTTCGCCATAAATCGTAGGTCGCGGCTCTCCGATCGCGTTAAGCCTCAGACGACGCCGGCCCGAAAAACTCCTAATTGCTGGGTTGCTTTCAGGAACCCTGCTCCAGGCACACCTCCTCATTTCACTTTTTCCCTCCGAGGTGGAACCCCCCCCCCCCCCACCCGCAGCTCCGGCCTTAACTCCTTTCCCTCCGTCCAGATTACTAACGTGCTGCGTAAAAACGCCGTATGAGGATTCCAGTGTTGTCAAGTTTTTTCCTAAGAAGTAATACCCAGATAAGACAGAAATATTTAGTTAATATTTAAACAATATGGTTTTGATATTTATGCAAACATTTGGCCAATATTGGTTAAAAATTGAGTCAATTTTAAAAGGGTACACCATATTTCCTTTTGGCATAAATACTGTGTCAATACTTCAAAATACTGTGAAATACTGTGTCAATACTGGGATAATATTTTTATAATATTTTGGGTAAACATATTTTTTTTAAAAATAATAAGGATTCTTTAAATATTTTTTTAAAAAAATAATTTTGATTAAAATATTATCAAAATATTGTCAGTATTGTGTAAATGTTGCGACAATACTCACAATATTTGCCCAATACTGTAAAAATATTATGTCTTATCTGGGTATTTTTTCCAGAAAAATTGAACACAACCGAGACGAACAGGAACCGAAGACAATCAGTGGCGTGGCGTGAATGATCGATTATCGATAATCCCCCATTTGAAGGTATGGTGAGAAATCAATTATTTAAGTTTTCGTTGCAAAAACCCTGTAAATCGATCTTTTTCCATAGGTTTAAATGGTAGATCAATCGATATATTGCAAAGTGCACCACACCACTGAAGACAATAAATTTTAAAGACCCCGTAACAGAGTAAATATATTGTAAATACCCCGCGTCAGTGGTGACTTTTGCACCCTGCGTCCGACTTGCGTCTCCCGGTCAATTTAGGCCAACAGAGGAGCTCACTTGCTTCCCGCCGTAAAAAAGGGTGGCACTCAATTGCGTCCCGCTGTAAAATCATCCGCAACAAGTGCAAGCATGAGAAACTGCACTCTGGCAACGTTAGGATATGCGTTTTACACGCACCTATCTTATTTTGAGGGGAAAATAAGTGAGGCAGGTCTCCTTCAAATTCCTCCTCCTGGCAAATGATTACTGTACTTTTCTTTTTTAAGCATGACGTAAGCCTTTTATACTCGATGATTTTTTTCTTTTTTAACATGACATTAACTCTTTACCAAACTGTTTCCAACCTTCTCAAACCTTTTCCAAAGGATGGCATCGATATTAATCTCAATGAGCCGCACGTTGAGAGGAACTTTACAAAAATGAATGAGAGGAAAAAGAAGCACGCGATCTTTGGTTTTAACCCATTTGTACATCGATCTTTTAGAGTCAAATGCGTCCAATTTTGAGCGTTTAGTTGCGCGTACACCACGCTGCAGCTCAGTAAAAGCACAAAATATATAACAAAAAAAGTTAAATTGCTTTCGAAATCATTTAATTTGACACGAAACCACCTTAATGTTTACAAAACACACAGTATATTTTCCTTCAATACATATTTTTTTCTTTCATCAATATAAATGAGAATAATCCCATACAGAATGGTCGAAAATTTCAAAATCATGAGTTGAAAAACGCTGACTGCGAGTTTAAATATTAGAGCACACAGCGGAGCGGTGTGCTACCATCGCGAAACGCGCACTGGCGCGGCGCCTATAAACCTAACAGGGATACTTCACGCATTGCGCGATGCGTGAAGTATCCTGTTAGGTTTGTAGGCACCCATGCGCGTGTCACGCTGGCAGCACGCCGCTTCGTGCCACGGCGCCTCAAGCAACTATTTAACGAGAGAAGTGTTGCACAGTATCATACGAAATTGAAGGCGCTCCAAAGAATTAAGAGTAACAGGCATCTTTTAAGAGTACGGTGCTCCCCTCGCAAAATAAATCAAGATACTGCGGCACAAAAAGAGAGCGGTGGTCCAAAAACTCACTAAGTTCTAGCATCCGTATTTAATAACGTTTAGCATAGTTGGACTGCATTTTTCAATTTGAAACTACAGATGCTAGCCCGATTTAAAGACAATGTATGTGCCATTAGTTTCCCTATGCACATAAGTGTTTTTTCAAAAGAGCCAGAACTTATAGTTTCAAATTGCAAAATGCAGTCCAATTGAGCGTTCACCACGTTAGTCGCGTTCGCTCTTTCCCGTCGTTTTGCATCGGGTATGTTACTAATGTATCCATTGGTAAAGGCCCGTTCATTAGACGAATTTTGATGGAAACTTCACTGAAAAAAAATTCTCGGCGTTTTTACCAAAGTTCGTTGGTACCTTTACCATCTCACTTTTTTTTACCAATTATTGGTAATTTTACCAAGACAGACTGGTAAGCTTACCTAAAAACCGGTATTTTTCCGGTTTTCTAAGGTAAGAATACCACTTTTATTGGTAATCAATTCCCGGTAACTTTGCCCTTTTATCTCGGTAATTCTACCACAGTCGATAAAAAATATTGGTGTTTTTACCGGGGTCCAGTGAAATTACCGAGAAAGTCAATAATTTTACCGAGATTTCTCGGTAAAATTACCAATTCCATAAATGGTAATTTTACCAAGAAAAAACTGGGATCAAATAGAACCCCGAATTCTTCGTAATTTTACCCTTTTCTTAGTAAATACACCGAGATTTTTTTTTCAAGGTTGATTTCGAAAATTTGTAAATTACTGCTCTCCTCGATATTCTACCTACAACCGAGGGAATGTGGCATCTCACTGATGTCGATACGGCGTTTTTCCTTGGCGTGGTGGCTTATCCAGATTACGGATTGTAGCCGGCTTCGAGAGGGAAGTGCGTGCCATCCTATTATACCCCTATCGGGAACGGAACGGATACAGAACTGCAGAGCGGGAGGGGAGGAAATAAATTATCGGCGGCAGAGTTGCCGCTTCGCAGCATTTTCCGCCCTTTGTCGGCGAGGAACAATGGGCGTTGGTAGGGAGGCGGCAGCGTTGATCTGCGAGATCCGGTTTGTTTTATTTTGGCGCGCGTGTGGCACCGCCGTCGTCATGGCAACTAATGAAACGTTTCACGCCGCACACACGTATATGCGATACGGTCGTACAGAGTAATTTCAAAAGTCTTGTTACTCCTCTTATATCCGCCGTGGCGATGAAAGGGAAATGGTCCGGTATCCCGTAGGTCAAGCGTGCAGGGACGATATGTTTTAAATACCCCACACGAACACGGGAGGCAATGTACTCAAGCGAGATAAAAGTCGAATTCTAATATCAACGCGTCGCCTAAGGGAATGGAGAGGCCGTGGCTACTCGGTTTCGTGACGTCAAATTAGTTGAGTAATCGCCGTGTTAACCAATCAGAGCCGCCGTCGATCGGCTGGGTATTTAGTTTTAATGTCCTCACTTATCAGACAATTTAATTTATGAAATAGGCAGTTTTCTGATGTGAAATGTTATCTTCTTTCAAAAAGGGTCTTACGAATTTTTGCATCAGATCAACCCTTGAAAAGATATTAGATTATGGGAGAACATATGTTAAATCGCGGCCGAGTTTCATCTACTAGCGTGACGTCACAGAATCCTAGTTACGGCCTCTCTATTTTCCTAGGCAACGATCAACGCTATTTTTCTGCTCAGGGTGGTTGACTGTGATACGAGACCTCCACCGGCCTCCTCGCAATAGGTGGAAGCTTTTACTTTCAGGGATTCAACACTTCCTTATGGACAATTATAAGGGGGCAACAGTCATCACCCTTTTCTCGGCTGTTGACCTAACTACTAGGTGAATGATGAGCTGCGGTTGATGTCATTAGCCAAACAAGTTTGGCCGCAAATTCAAAGTAATACCAGTACTTTAGCAAGCATATTTTCAACATCTCAATTTTTATTTGCTTCCGATGTGAATACACCTTAAAAAGGTGAAATCTAGAGACAATCTATACAAAATCTAGAGAAAATTTTATCCAGGTAACAAACAAGTTTCCTAAATTTTGGTTTGTTTGCAAAATGAAACTCCCGATACGTTGTTAACCATCGACCTAACAGGTAAGTCAAAAGTTGAATGCTGCAGTCCCGAAAGTGAAAGCTTCCATCATTGCCAAGATACCAATGATGGGTCTCCTGTCTCTGGTGGTTGATGAACAACTTATTGCGCAAAAAATCAAATAAAATTGGTCTAATGATGACTGATGCATGCCAGACTTTGCCAAGCGAGTTTTTGCAAATTAAGTTACGATGATTGCTGAGCCAATTGCTCGCGTGTTTGGGCATCAATCATCAATGGGCGGTTTCCTTTTGAGGGTGACTTTTACACTACAAGAGGATGATAGCAGTACAAAGACTCTAAAATTTATTGACTTTGCAAGCATTTTACGTCTTCTCGCAAGTTCACATATATGGATTTCGCGTATTTAAGGTGAATTTACATTAGTGGAAACATATAAAAATTGAGACGTAGAAAATATTTTTGCTACATTACTGGTATTACTCTAAATGTTTGGCTGAGGATGGATCCAGTGTCCTCAAAAATATATATTCAATGATCCCTAATATAAAGCTAAAAATGTCCAAATGCGAAAATTCAGTTGCATTCCATAAGTGAAATTGAACTATTTATTTTCAAGTTTTGGTATTTTCACCTATATTTTAGCGTTAAAAAATAGATTTTTGGGGATAATCGGCTGAAATGTGGTTCTGAACGTAGTAGATCAGTTTCTTTCCAGACATTTATAGTTATAGACAACCGATAAAGCAAAAATGCTACTGAGAAAAGTCTGCCCACAATTTTTTTTCTTTACCCTCTACCCAGTTGAGGTTTCACAGAAACGTACCTCACTCTCCACAGGGAGGTCCCGAAAACTCGTCTTCCCAGGGGTCCCCCGTGAATCCCTCTCGCCAAGGAGGCTAGTCCACGTTATTTTTGAGGTTGCCTCTGTTGACGCAAAGGCGCTCTCACCGTGCGAGGCAAAAAACACGAATCCGCGGAGAGAACCCATTGCAGTTGCGCGATTCCAGCTTATGAGCTTAGAAACGAGGCGTTGTTATTGTTGCGTCTAGGCAAACAGCACGACACGAGTCGACAAGATGATGGCGAGAGGATTCGGACCTCACGTTGCCGGATCGACCAGCATTCTCTTTAAATACTGCCGTGACATGATGCGAACATCCAGACTTTGCCAAATTTCGCCGGCTTAATCACTTGTATTTTTTAAAATGGAGATGTTGCATGTGTGAGGAATTTGCGCTTCGATTATTGATTCTTATGTAAAAGTTCGCGAGAAACATGATGGTGCCACTGGTATTCTCTGAAATCAACTCCCAAGCTCAAAAAAGCTCTCAAGTTGAGGCCAAAATGGAGGAGATATCCCACGCTATCCTGAGAGTCCACCTCTATATCAAGACAAATTCTCCATGCAAAGATAGGGAGCAAATACATTGACAGGGCTGCCACTTTATTTTGGTACTCTAAAATTGAAAACGCGGGAACCCTGTTAATGTATTTGCTCCCTATCTTTGCATGGAGAGTTTGTCTTGATGTTTAGGTGGACTCTCAGGATAGCGTGAGATATCTCCTCCATTTTGGCCTCAACTTGAGAGCTTTTTTTGAGCTTGGGATGTTAAAATCAGAGAAAACCAGTGGTACCATCGTCTTTCTCGCGAACTTTTACATAAGAACCATTAGTCAAATCGTAAATTCTTCACACATGCAACGTTTCCATTTCAGATACGCTTTATTGGATTGCAGAAAAATTTCTCAAAAAATGCAACAGAAAAAATTACACATTTTTCAGAAAATCCGTAAATAATTGGGAGAAATCCAGCAACTGCAGAATTTTCATACGGCGTTTTCCCTCGGAAAATCTGATTTATGACTCGCGTTGGCAACCCTGCGTCGGTCAAAGTAAACACCACACATGCTACGCTCGGCGGTTTGCGATTCTTTCCGAGGTTTCACTGTCTGTTTACACTACACCTCCCCTCTCCGTCCTCCCAAACTACTGAACCGATTTCATACGGACTGATACCTTCGGATATCGATGGAAGTACGGGAGGGGGGTTCAGCGTGCGAGGGGGAAAAATAATTCAGTGAGGCGCTCCTGGACGCTCAGCTCATATGGAACGACCATACACCTTGAGTTGATATTATGATATTTGGTTTGTAGAGCCTAGAACAAAAAGTGGTAAATCTCATTTAACAGCAGCGTATACAGCCTTTCTGAGTAAAAGCTTACAGGGAAATTGGAATTAATCGTAAGTCATTTCATATTTTATTCTCCTCGTTTAGAGGAACATAATCATACTAATCTAATTACAAAAATTGATAATATAACGTGTGATAAACGAAAAAATAGACATATCCACCGAAAAAAACCGCAGTTATTCTACGGTTACTATGATAGTAATGTCAAACGGGATTCCATGGTAGTAGAACCGTAGATTTTGATGATTGTAATGATGAGCACGGTGATGTGTGGTGTTTTCCGCAATAACATTGTGCGCACAAAAATGCTACCATGGGCATGGTTAGGTTACTATGCTCATCAATAATGTTACCAAACTCCGCGGCTCTACTATCCAGAAATCTCGTGAGACACTAGACACTACAACCGTGATAACCGTGGAATAACCATGTTTTCTTTCCCCGTGTATGACTCCATATAATCGAGCTCACGATTTTAAATCAATTTTTTCTCTCGGCAGCAGAACAATAATAAGAAGAGGAATAGAGAGAAGAAGTAAAAGAGTGAGGAGGAGGAGAAGAGGAGGACTTGAGACTTCCAATTTATTTCGTTCGAACAGATGGACTCGTTCCGAGAGCGCGCGAGCGCGTAGTCTATAAATCGCCTTCATTTACATTGAATACCACGTGAGTACAGCAGAGCACGTTTAGTTGCTCGGTGCCCCTTGCGCTTTGCTACGTCCCGAGCTGACCCACTCACTGCCACCTTCATGTTTATGTGATTGGATCAATAAGATTCATCGCGTCCAAAGACAATACGCAGAATTATGTACGCTACTAATGTAATTATTTTTATCTCTCTAGTTGTACTGATAAATCAGCACGTGGATATTTTCTTGAATTAATTCTATCTACCTCTCTTCTTACTAATCTTTAATGCTAATGATTATCATTTAATCTATTTTTAAAAGTTAGTCAGTTATTTTATTACGAAAATCAGCGACTAGGCTATTTATATTGAAGACCAGAAATTTACCTTGAATTTTGAAATTTACTTGCTTAAAGAGCTTTAAAATTTCAGTAAGTACTTTTGAATCATCAGAACTTACAGAATACATGTTTGGAGGGGGATTGATCATAAATCATAAGGTATTATGTATTTATTTTTATTTCTAATCGTAGAGTTGAACAAACTAGCCCCTTGAGAGCTCGGAAAGGATGACAGAAAACTTACCGCAGGGCGATATTTCCTCTTGGCGGTGCTCGCCCAAACATTCATGCGTCATCATCAAGCAAATTAGACAGTTAACAAGATTCTCATCGATGAGCAGTAGGCGAGAAACTCACAAAAATGTGGCCCGAACTGGACGTAACAAGGTGGTTAAAATAGTGCTGGGTTCACGACATTATGCAGGGAAATCGAGACCAAAAAATTCAACAAATTTCAATCATAGTCAAACATTTTTGAGCTTTAATGAGTATAAGCAGAAGACTGAGGGGTCAAACCCCAGAAACCCCAAATGCATCTGCTTCCAGGGCTCTTCCTCCTCAGTCACCTGCTGATACTCATTAGAGCTCAAAATTGTTTGACTATGATTGAAAAATGTTGCGCTTTTTGATCTTGCTCTCCCTGCATAATATCGTGGACCCAACGCATTATACAACCTTAAGCAAGATATAGTGTCGCGGAGGCAAATCCAGAAATTGAGCGATACCGGATTTTCTCCATTTAAACCCATGCTAAATAATCGATTTATGTGCGAGCACCTGGCCCCTCCAAGAATCGATACATTTCCATAGGCACTGGGGGGGAAAAAAAACGCATTGGATCTAGAGTCCAGACTCTTGAAAACATTGACAAGAAAAAATACTCTTGATTCAATCGGATTTTTGCTTAAATCAAGAATCAAGCCTCTTAATTTGAGCGGATTCCCTTTTCATCGAAGCAAAAATCTGATTGAATCAAGAGTACTTTTTCTTGTCAATGTTTTCAAGAGTCTAGACTCTAGATCCAATGTGGGTTTTTTTTCAGTGGGTTTCAATGGTGAAAAGACAATGTTGCCAATTTGATGGATCCGGAAATGTAATGTTGATTTCCGAACTGTACTTTTTTCTTGCCCGGTTAGCTAGCTCAGACTATTGGGGGTGGGGTCTCTAGAATATATTATCTTTGACGGGAGCATCGGAGCAGAAGGGTGGCACGAGTGGTAAGACCTGGACTGTAAATTCATGCTCCTTTTAACAGGGTCCGCACGAGCGCTTAAGCCACCCCCGCGATACACGTGCCGTCCCTCTCAATCCAACAGGTTGGAAAGCGCCACCCGGCCACCTTCCTTCGGGCGGCTTTTCCCGGCCACCTCGGCTTCGGCCCCGTCAAATGCGCCCGACGCACGGTGGATCGAGTCAATCTGAGCGGTCGGACATGACATTTTCGACTAAAAACTGCAAATTCAGATGTTTATTCCCCCACATTTTAAATTTTAACACTGGAAAAAAAACTCGAGGTTTGAAAGAGAGCAGTGGAGGTTAGGAGTCGTAGAACGCGAGGGAGTGCTGTAAAGCGACTTATATGTATGTAAAAAAACACATTGGATCTAGAGTCGGGACTCATGAAAGCATTGACAAGAAAAAATACTCTTGATTCAATCAGATTTTTGCTTAAATCAAAAGGAAATCCGCTCAAATTCAGAGGCTGGGTTCTTGTTTTAAGCTTAAATCCGATTGAATCAAGAGTATTTTTTCTTGCCGATGCTTTTAAGAGTCTGGTCCCTAGATCCAATAAGTTTTTTTCCAGTGAAGGGCAGGCTTGCCACCGAATTAGAAAATTAAATTTCCTGATATTTCCCTGTGTCCTCTGACACATTTTGGTGAGATTTTCTGAAAATTGAAGATATGCCAGACGGTTAAAAAGACATGATTAGAAATGGTCATCAGGCAAAATTATTTGTGCGAGACGTCAAACCTATTCTAGAAGGTAAATTGAGTGTTAACCTATTTTCCTGACATTTTTGTCATTTTCCCTGACGTTTTTGTCATTTTTCTTGACATTTTCGTCATTTTTCCTGACATTTTCGTCATTTTTCCTGGCATTCCCATGGTTTTCCCAACGCTTTAAAATCCCATGACATATCCCGGTATTACTTTATTGTGGAATAACTCTTAATTATAGAAATCTCGAACATTAAGTAAAATATTATTAAATTCCACCTGTAGAAAGTTAGTATTAATAATATCAATATTATAAATATAGATTTATTATAAAGATTAGGCTGATTAATTTTGTTAAAAATTAAAATAAAAATCATTCAAATTGATAAATCAAAAGTTCAAAACGATAGTTCGTCTCCTCATGTAAAATATCTAATCTTACTCATTTCTTACTTTTGCAAATTTAAGTTGAATAATAACACAATTAGTGAATAGTTGAAAACTGATTTTTTTGTTGTTGTCATTATAATTTATTATCATAATAACTGTTAAAAACTTAGAAGGGGGAAACCCCTGTGAAGGGTGCCTCTGGAAAAAATTTCAGGAGGAAACCAATAAAACCACTTTTAGAACCTCAAAGTTTTGTATAAACAGAGTTATGAGCTTTTAAAGTTTCCAAATATTGTCCGAGCGCTCCCATTGGCCCGTTTCATTGACCACTGTGCGACGGCTCGATCCAAATTCACTCGGCTCGGCCGCTCGGCGGCCTCAAAGCACCCGCCTACATCAATGAGATTAGGCGTCTAATTCGGTTGCGCAAAAATAAAGGGAAATGCTTTTAGCCGCCTGGCGAGCCTTCTCCAGCTGCTCGTACTGTGCCCGAGTATCCTCGCCTTTCTTGTGGGAGGAATAAATCTAAAGAGTCTTGAAAATAAAGTAAAGCAGAGAAAGTCTAGTCAGAGTGTTGAGGATCATTTCTGATTGGCTCAGGTAATTTGAGCTTCACGGAGCTCTTGAAAAAGGGCGGACGCTGCTGCAGCGGATGATTCAAATAGACAGATGAGGATTTTATGCAAATTCCACTGCAGACTGTAGGAACAATAGTTTTAAACTAGGTTCAAATTACACAAAATGATTGCGGTGGACGCACGGGTCGTAAGACGGGATGTTGGATTTTTTTTAGCCAACGTTCGTTAGAAATTCAGCTTGAAGGTGATTCAAGCTGAACTTCTAACGCACGTTGGCTGAAAAAACTCCAACATTCCGTCTTAGGTTCAAATTGGCGATTTCTTAAAAATTGAGGCGTCTAGAACCAAAACTAGCAATTTTCATTGCCCTGTCTAAAATTGTGCGATCATTATATATGTAATTTTAATACCTATTAAAAGGACGAGAAAGCCACCATGTTCAATGAGCATGGAGTCATTATCAGTTATCTATAATCAAGCGATACAATTCGGAGAATGTTAAAAAAAGATAGAAGTTGGTTGCTCTTTGCAGAAAATTAATATGATTGCACAATTTTTAAACAGGGAAATGGAGTTTTCCAGTTTTGGTTCTGGACACCTCAATTGTAAGATAATTAGTAAATTTCTGACTTACGTAAGCTCTTATTGTAATAATTTTTGAGTCATTATCTTTCAGAAACTATTGTTATTTTTGTTCCAGCTGAAATGTATAACAAATCAATTCTGACTTCAGTGGATAATCCTACCCGTGGGGGAACTCAGTTTTTTGTGCCAAGAGTTTCGGTTTTTCTTTTTCGCCAATGTCAACTTTATTCAATGTCGGCGTCGATGCGTTTTCAAAGACACGAAAAGTCTGAGTCCGACGATGTACCTATACGAGCAGCGCGGGAAAAGAAGAGACAAGCTAGTTCAACGCCATTCATGAAAGCCCTTTTTAAACGCTTCCGCTCTGGAATTCGCTATGTAAGCGCAAAGACTTTGTAAACAGAGCGATTGATGTTTAGACACAAGCGCGCTCTTGTCAAATAGTGACAGTTGATAAAGATTCTCCTCAGTTTAACTGCCAATAGACACCGAGAGGGATAATTTTTACGAACTTCGGGTAAAATTTAATAGTGCGACTTTGAGAATATATGGACCGCGTTTATCAGAAAGGAGCCATGCAACATCAGCTATTGCCAATTTTAATTGGGCAATTTAATTTTTTACAAGAAAACTTTGTGTGGATCCCTTTGGAAATGTTAAGGAATTTGCTTCGCACTGTGGAGAAAATCCATTGAAATTTTCACGAAAATCCGCACAACTTTTTTCATGTAAAAAATTAAATTAGCTGATTAAATTTGGCAATAGTTGATGTGGCTTGGTTCCTCTCTGTTTGACGTGGTCCATATAGACCTCTCTTATTTCGAAAACTGCATGCATTATCGAATTTCAACCAAAATGTTTAAATTTACCTTCCTGACTTGTTAGTCAGGGCCTGTTGCGAACTTCGGCTAGAGCGAAAAAGGGTTGTTTCAAATAGAAAATGGCTTGACCATCACGAGAAAGTCTAAAATACACTCCTAACTTCACAATCTACGTATAAAATATGCATTTTTAAGCTTTCCGATTCAAAAGCGATACCACGGCACAGGTGAAAATTGCGTAAGAAACGTCATTCCATTCAACCTTGCGCCGTAATGGCTGACGTTTTAGTTCGCAAATCGTGAGGAAGCACCACTGTCTGGTCTTCATCAACGCAAGGAAACTAAATATCAACACGCCGGTTGATAAAACACCGCCTCGTCACGTATGTTTTGGCGGGTTGGCGTCGGCCATGTTGAATATTATGTGGCATCCTAGAGCGCAAGGGTTGGATTGAATGAGTTCTCACATGAAATTTTCAACTGTGCCGCACCGTAGTATACCGGGAAAAAAAACTCCGGCCGTGGAAGCCGTACTTACGGGCTATATAGACATACCGTCCGCTTTCCGGGCTCAGAGACCGGAAGTTCCGGATGTAGCACTCGGAGCTACGACTCTGGCACCTGGAATTTACGGCCTCTGAGCCCGGCACGGACGGCCCATATAGCCCATAACTTTTTTTTCCAGTGTATTTGTTTTTGAAGCGGAAAGCTTAAAAAACCGCTTATAAATAACGCAGATTGTGAAGTTAGGAGCGTATTCCAGTCTTTCTCAGTGCGCTCATCGTGATTTTTGAGCTATTTCGTGTAAGAAACAACTCTTCTTTTTGCTCTAACTGAAGTTTGCAACAGGTTAAAGAAATGTTGAATTCTCAGAAGTAAAAGTCTCCACGTGTCACCAAAAGGTTTAAGGAGGGTTTCTCTTTGTTTTTGACCGAGACTGAGATCAAAATATTTGCAGGGATTTGGCAAACGAGTACGAATTCAATAGCTTCAAAGAGAGTTTGAGACTCGGAGATAGGAATAAGGTGAACCATACGTGCCTCGAAGGGCAGCTTTGAAAAGAGTCCGAGGGAGTTGCCACAAAGTTGCATCCACTTTGAACGAAAGCATCTGAGGGAAATCGAAAAAGTTGCACTTGGGAGGCAATGATTGAGCCAATACACCACGCCAAGGAAGAACGCCGTAAGAACAAACGAACATTGCCAAATGTACGCCGATAAATTTTGTCCCTAGAATTTTTAGTCAAATAAAGCACAAGACAAGGTGAGAACTTAAGCACTCCGTTTCGTGTTCCTCGGTTGCGAGGCGTGAATGATCGATTACCGATTGATTCCTACGTGGAGCTATGGCATAGAATCGATTATTAAAGTGTTCGTCGCCAACACACTGTCTTTCGATCCTTTTCCATGAGTTTGAATGACTGATCAATCTAAACATCGCAAAGCACGCCATGCCACTGATGTTTTTCATCAAAATTTTACTTGGAACGTAATCCCCACAATGGTGAATTTTGGAATCAACTCTCAAAAATGAAAATGCACAGGTATTAGGAATTAGCTTTGGTTCAACGGCAAAAATAACAATAACGTCACTTGTAAGTTTTGTGTCCCATTTTGTCACTGTTGATCAGTGGCGGGGCGTGCTTTGCGATCTATCGATTGTTTTGCCATTTAAACCTATGGAAAAGGATCGATAAACAGGGTGTTCGCAGGGAACACCTTAATAATCGATTCTTTGCCATAGGTTTAAATGGCAGAACAATCGATACATCGCAATTCACGCCACGCCACTGCTGTTGATTATTGTACATGTTGGGATTTTGCTTTGGAGTCAATTTTTGAACGTCTTTTGCACAATTCGCTCTCTACGTACAATTTTGAACTAGGAACATTTAGTGCGGTGCTTTAATTCACAATCATGGTGTGTCTATAGCCCATTGTTTTCCCCGTATAAAGTCATTCATAAATTAATAACCCTCTGCGGCGCATGAATGAAGGGTATGGGTCAGATCTGACGTTATGAGAAGGAGGAGGGGTCCAGGACCGCATTATGCGACGCTTGACGCAGTCTTTAATACATTGTTTTTTGAGGATTTCTATTCATTTTCTGCGTTATTTTATTCTAAATGATTTTTCTTTTAATTTCCTCTTCTGTTTCACTAGTCTACTTTTTTCTTTGAATTTTACGATGAAACATTTTTGGAACCACCTGTTTTGCTACCATTTTGTCCTCTATTCTTTTTTTGATAAATGGATAATAGGAAAGGAAAAACTTGTATTTATTGACAATTTTTAAAATTTTAAAAGAAAAAATTCAAAGAGAGCATTATATAATTTTTTGGGGGCGCGGGTTGTTGTTGACCTGAATTGCGCGCCGATTTTTGATTTTTGAAAAATCTGATTTTCAGTTGTGATTTGTGAAGGGCTCCCAGCTCCTCATAAAATGAAATACTTTACCGGAAGGAATTTGGCAACATCGTATCACTTATACGGCGTTTATCCTTTAGCAGGGTGGGAATATGTGGGTGCCCATCAAGGCGACACGGGGCCGGGGCGCGAGTATGACACTTGGCGGAGAGTTTAGGGGCGAAGTTTGAGGAACAAGCGGGAAATTGACAGAGCGCGCGCTTCGGGGACTTTATTGGTCCTTTGACGGGGAGACATGTTTGCATGGAGCCGCCAAGGAGTTGTTTCGTTATGAACTTCTGACGATTCTCGTTCTCGTTCTCTTTCCGCGCCGGGACGAATGACGCGTGCAAGGCCCTCACTCCATCCTCCTTTTCAGCACCGTTTCCAGAGCTCCTCTCGCACTTCCAGGAAAATTTCGCATTCCCGAACGAGTTTTCCGTGTGGAAAGGTGATTTTTTTGTGTGTGTTCGTTCTTTGATCCCGATCTGACAGACTCGGATCGTGGGATGTCTACAAGTGTTAGATGAAGACGCATCAATAATTGGAAGAAAGAAGGGAGAGGAAAAGGAAAAGGGAGAAAAAAGAAGAAGAAAAAAGGGAGAGGAAAAAGAGGAAGAAAATCAAGAGAGCGTCGAAGAGAAAGAAGAAGAGGGGGAGGAAAAGGAGGAAGAAATGGAAGAGAAAGGAAAGGGAGCAGAATAAGAGAAATGAGAGGAATAAGGAGAGCAATAAAAAAGGAAAAAATGGGAGAGAGAAAGAAAAGAAAGAAGAGGAAAAGGGAGCAGAAAAGGCGGAGGAAAAAAGGTAACAGAAGAGAAAGATAAGAGAGCAGAATAAGAGAAATGAGAGGAATAAGAAAAACGAAAAATGGAAAAATGGGAGAGACAAAGAAAAGAAAGAAAGAAGAGTAAAAGGGAGCAGAAAAGGCAGAATAGAAAGGAAAGGGAGCATAAAAACTGCAAGAGGAAGAAGAAGAAAAAAGCGGAAGAAATTAGGGAAAAATAAGAGTAAAAAGAAGGAAATACAGAAGACTGAGACGAAAACAGAGAGGTTGAGGAGGAGAAAAAAGAAATAAATAAAAAGAAGGAAAGTAAGAAGATGAAGAGGGATCGAGAAAAGAGGAAGAGAAATGATAAAAATATCGAAAAGAGGAAGGCACAGAAGGAGGACCTCTAAAAATGTATTTCGTTCGGACAATCGGACTAGTTTGTGACTTCTAAGAGCGCACTAACGCACAGTCCGTAAATCGCCTTCAATTACGTTGAATACCACACGAGTACATCAGAGCACGTTTAGTTGCTCGGTGCCCCTTTCGCTTTGTCCGTCCCGAGCTACTCTCATCAGGTTCAGGTTTACTTACTGCGATCCAAATATTTAGTACATTTTAAGTGAAACTAAGTCAGCCCGCGTTAATTTGGAAGAAATTAAAGAAATATCCTTAACAAATCAAGAATTTTTGGTGGCCGTCATTTAAAAAAAAATTCAGTTTTACAACGGGGAAACAAGTTTAACGTTAAAAATCCATTTAAAAAAATTAATGGCTGATACCTTGTGACAAAACTGCATTTTTATCCTCAACTTATATACATTAGGGATTGTCCTTAAAAAAAAAAAGATTCGTAAATTAGCTCCTGGTTGCAAATGTTAAGGGCGGCACATTAATTAACATTAATTTGAGTCGAAAAATTAGTAACCGATTTTCGACGGAATTAAAAAATTCTTCGTTTCTCAGACGAGCGTACGTTACTTCCATATTCGCCGCAAAATGGACTTGAAAAATTCAATTACTCACGAGAGTCTGACGATGTAATTTCTGTGCCAAATTTTGCTGATTTTTGTGAAAGTCAATTATACAAATCTGGGTAAATTTTTAGTCATTTTCAACGATTTCTAGCTGAAAACACAATTTGCAAGTTGGAATTTTGCGATGAAATTACCTACGTTTATTTTATTGAAAAAATCCGATTTTGCGTAATAATGTTCTAGATCGACATCCTTGATAACGTACCGTATGAAGCGTTCACAAAATAATTAGTCACTGGTCAGACTTCCGCTTGCCTCTCGGGCCAAAGAGATTATTTCGCCCGGTCAAATTACTTCACAGTGATTTTTATACGGGTGTCTCTTTTTTGTCACTTTTCGTTGTTTCCTGGATGATCCTCGTAGCTTCCAGCGTAGAATTGGTATTTTGACGTTGCCAAGTGATGTATTAAAATTATTTCCCCAACATTGTAGAGAAAGAGGGATCCCATTTTCTCGCCAAAAATGACAACGGATTGTGCGGGCCTGTCACGGGAACGGAAGAGTGCGATAGATCGTGATTGTGTTTTCGTATCGGCTTTTTTTTTTTTCCCCTCCCCGTGCCTTCTCTTCGTACTCCTCCAGGCTCGACAAATTCGAAGAGCGGAAATGGACAGGGATTTTTGCATTGCAAAATGCGTCCTCGCCGGAGTCCGTTCGCTCGTATGGTTCCATCGCGAAATTAGATTGCGATTCGTTTTCCACGACTCCAGAAAAAAACACCACTTGCCCGTCATGCGGTGGCCAAAGTCATCGTGATATCCGAACCGAACACAGTCCACGCAGTATATTCGGGAGACTAAAATGTCCAATTACGCAAATTAACAAAAAATAGGCTTGTAGACAAGGTTAGAGTCCAATCGTCGTAATTCGTGTTGTCTTTGTCAATGCACGTATAAAAGGGTGGGGGTTGAATTTTCTCAATTTCAATATCCTGCTTATAAAAATCCAAAGTCTTGACCTTGCGTTGCTAGATCACCAAGGAGAGGTCTCAAGAAAGATATGTTTCACGAAATAGGTACAAGCAACTGACTAGACTTTTTAAAAAATTAAAGCGCTGATGTCACTCAGCAATCAAGAAAGAAGTAGGTCAACAGTTGAAAGTTGGAGTTCCGAAAGTAAAGCATCCAATAATGCTGAGATATCAGTCAAGGACCTTTCTTTGTCTGTGAAGAAAAACGCACCAAGGGATTCGGCAAATTTGAAAGTGTGAATGAAGAGCACAAATTAAAAATTTTAAAGCATATATATTAGATATATCATTTGTGTTCTTAACGTACTTCTCGAACGATTTCACCGATAGAAAGTCTCCTCTGCCGAATGTCTTGTGTGCAACAGCCCCTTTCACTCCTTTCATACAATTGCTATACCCGTGCCCGGGTCATTAGCAAAATCCACCAATACGGCGTCGCCGACGCGCGATTAAATGAGAATTGAAGGTGTGCAGGAGCGCCGGCCATAAATCTTGACGCAGCGGAGGGAGCGAAAGGGGCTCTAGGGGGGGAGGGAGCGAGGGGGCGGGGCTTAAATAATACACCTCGGCGCGGAGAAAAATCGTCGGCGCGGCGTAAAAAATGGAACGGAGCTCCGGCTGCCAAGGTGGATGAAGTGCGGAATGAATTCAATCAGCGTCTTAACAGGTACTTATTCAAAAAAGCGCTTAAGCGTCCTCCCCCGCCCCCGCCGCCCGCGAGCGGCGCCCGGGCCCTTTCAGAGTCTGAAATATTAATTTGATTTGTCAGCCCTTAACAGAAGTCATCCGGGCCCCCGGCGTCGCACAGTGGATCGAGTCAATTAGAGAGGTCGGACATTGATTTTTGACTAAAACAGCAAATTTTTATGTTTATTTCGTCGTATTTTGAAGTTCAAGGGGTGCTTATGGAAGACAATATCACGAGGAAACCAATGAAACCCATAGAGAGAAAAAATGGAGGTGTTCGCATTTCGGGCATCTCGGATGACGTAGGTCGGTACAACGAGTTTATCATCGATTTTCCTAGAAATGGTGTAATTTATGGAAAAAAATCATCACCGAAAAAAAAGGATGCTGCTTAAACATTCTGGATGTAAAAAAGTGTGCGAAAACTCACAAAACTCTGAATTAACCGCCTCAGAAGCTAGTTTTACATCCTGACATCGCTGAAGTAACTGCTGTAGCGGTTAATTCAGCATTTTGTGAGCTTTCGCATGCACCTTTTTTTTTACATCCAGAATGTTAAGTCAGCATCCCTTTTTTTCGTTGATTCTACAAAAAGTGCTTGAAACTACACCGAAAAAAATAATTTGCTGTTTTAGCATCTAGGATGTCAAAAATGTGTCTGGTGATCCAAAGATGCTGCCTTTACTGCCCCCGCAGTTGAATTTGCATTCACAGGATGTAAAATTAACTGCGGGGGCAGTAAAGACAGCATCTTGGGATCACCAGACACATTTTTGACATCCTAGATGCTAAAACAGCATATTATTTTTTTCGGTGTATATCATGAGTTGATTTAAGCAAAAAAATCGGACATTATGGTCCGTTTTTCATACTGCGAATTCTGGGTTTCGCTGGCCAGGTTGCACCGACCTACGTCACAGGGTAAACAAACCTCAAAATGCAAACACCTCATTTTTTTCTCTGTGAATGAAACCACCATTAGAACCTCAAAGTTGTGTCTAAACGGAGTAATAAGCGTTTAAAGTTTCCGAATTTTGTCCGACCTCTCCGATTGACTCGATCCACCGTGCGGCGTTGGTCGTTTGCATGATGACTTTGAGCTTAGTTTCATATGCTTTGTTTCGCTTTGTTTGCCGGCGTCGCTTGACAAATATCCCTGTTAGTGCGGCTCAGTCACGCCGAGTTCCCCCTCAGTTGATTTTGTCCCGAAAAACCCGGGGCCGTAGCGGAAGGGACGGGGATAAACGGGAAGAAATGCGGGAATTCGGATCCTCTTGACTTTTCTTCCTTCCGGGTTCGGATCTTCGTTATTATGGACTCATCCCGTGCCGTGTAGTAGCTCAACTCAGGTGCCTACCTCCTCTATGGAAAGACTCTTGCGGAATGATTGGAATCCTGGTTGAAAAAAAACTATTAAGGGGCCATTGAAGTATTACGTAACGCACTTTTTCCGATTTGTTCAACCCCCTCCCTCTTTGTAATGCACCCGTAACGCACTTTTTCCGATTTTTTAACCCCCTCCCTCTTTGTAATGCACCCGTAACGCAGCCCTACTACCCATTTTTAATTACGTATCGCTCTGAAAAAATGGTAAGCTGTTCAAGCACCTACGATGTCAAAAATGTGTCTGGTGATCCTAAGATGCTGCCTTGATTGCCCACGCAGGTAACTTTGCATTCGCAAGATGTCAAGTTAACTGTGGGGACAGTAAAGGCAGCATCTTGGGAACACCGGACATCGTAGGTGCTAAACAAATATATTATTTTTTTTAGTGCGCTGGCCTGACCCTCCTCTCCCCCCCCCCTAATTTCAAAAAAATGTATTACACCAGCTTTTGCCAAAACTTGAATAATTTAATTTTTTTGATGAAAACGGTTGTAGGGATTTTTGCGCAAAATTCAAAGAATGGACCACTAGATAAGGTACGAATTTTCAGCATTCTGATACATGTTTCTTTACAAAAATTTTACGTAAAACACGATGCACACAACGAAAATTACCGAAATTAACTCCTTACGAAGATATTTAATGATTCTTTATGCGTGAATTCAAACCACCCGCTCATGAAAACTCAATGCTCTACGTGATTCACATCGCGCGCTAAACGTTATCATGATGACAGTCTCTGCGATATAAAAATCTGGCAACCTCAATCTTGACGCTTTGTCTCAGTTATAGCAAATTGCTAATAGTTTGAACAACACATGATGGGAAATGAACATTGCTCGATTGAGAAGCTTGCTGAAACCGTTGTAGTGGGCGATTTGACTCACGTAGAGTTTTGAGTTTCTTGTGAGCGGGCAGTTCAAATTCCTCGTAACCAATGTGAAATAAAAACGTTAATATCTTCGTTAAGAGTTGGTTTCCGTAATTTTCGTAGTGTGAATCGTTTTCCACGTGAAATTCTGGTTAAGAAACATGTATCAGATCGCTTAAATTCGTACCTTGTCTAGTGGTCCATTTTCTGCAAAATGCGAAGCAAATTTCTTAAAATTTTCGCAGGAAACCGTACAAATGTCCTCTTGTAAAGATTTAAATTGCCCAGTTGAAGATGACAATAGCTGTTGTGGCTTGGTCCTTTTCTGCTAAACGCAGTCCAACTGTTCTTGGAAAATTCTCACCGTACTAGACAACATTGTTTCTCAATCACGTGGAGCGGCGAAACAAAGTTAATTTTATTCTTCTCAGTAAACGCGTCACAAAGGGTCGAGAAAGATCGGTTAACGAATTCGAGGAGAGCCGTGATGTAATTTATGGAACTCTCTTGTCAAACAGGGGGGAAAAACTTCGTCCTGTTTTTTCGGGCCCATTTCGATGGTCAGAGCGTTGAGCTGTTCATCTCTCACGGTCTAGCACCGGGGAGCGGGAGTTGAGTTTCGGCAGAGCCTCAGTTTTACTTCAGGAGTTTTCCACTAAATCAAGCAAAAAGGGGCCCCGTCGTGGAATGCATTTACGGAGCAATTAGTATATTTGTGTTTCCCCTAATGGTACTTGTAATTGGAGGGGGCGGCGGGGGGCTAAGCACGTGGATACGCTAAGCCCGCGCGAGGCGGCGGAGTTTAGCGCAACAGTCGAAACTTTTTCCACTCTCGAATGAACAAACCTCAAACTTTTAGGATACTCACGGCCATGTTGTCAGATTTATGTAACTTGCTTCAGAACAATATTCTGCTGTCCACAGCAAAAATGCCGTGACTTCATTCAAGATTTATCAAGTTTTTCTCTGAAGGATGCTTTATTATAAATTTATTTGTGGATTATTTGGACAGAATCGCACCAAGGCGCGGTATCTTTGAACCGAGAAAAAGAAGTTTGAAGTTTTATTCGTCCATGAGGCTCAATGTTACGAATATGTTTTATTTGACAGGAGAACTTTACGATCAGTTGAGTTCGAAGCTACTTCCGGCTAATTTCTGTCAAAATGCGACTTGATGCGTCATTGTTAAACTCGGTCCAAATTTCTATTTTTCTTTCAATAAGATTATGTCATGCATTCAAACACGTACTCAAAAAGTATAGAATGACTTTTCTGGCAATGGAACAATTTACCAAAGGGAGAATAACACGAATTAAAGAATTAAAGAAGAGGAGAAGAAAGAGAGAATTTAAGAATTTAAGAGAGAGGTTGCGACGCTTTTTTTGCGCGCGGTAGTCCTCTAATCGTGTGTTGTTTTACTCACTTTCCTAGAGCATCTACAGAAAAAGCAAAAAGGGAGAAGATGAAAAGGAGGAGGATATGGAGGAATAGGGAGAAGAAGAAGAAACAGAGGAAGGAGGAAAATAAGGAAGAGAAGGAAAGGAGGAGTTGAGACTTCCTATCTATTTCATTTGGACAGTCGGACTAGTTTCTGAGAGCGCTCGAACGGACAGTGTATAAATCGCCTTCATTTACGAATAACACTAAACGAGCACATCAAAGCACGTTTAGTTGCTCAGTGCCCCTTACACTTGGCTACATCTCGAGCCCACAATCATCGAATTTACGCACCATCATTTACATATTCAGTAGCTTTTCTTTTATAAATTTTTTCTTTTTCCTCTACCTCTGCTTTTCCTTCCTCTAATCATTTATTTTCCTCTTTTTTCAATCCTCCTATAAATCTCCTTCTTCACCCTTAATTTTCTCTTGTTTTTTCCTATTTTCCTCCTTCTTCCTCTCCTTCTTCGGCTTTCATTGTTCAATCTGTCCTCATTTGGCTTATGTTATCAAATATTTATTTTTTTCGAAAAAGCATTGGAAACTCAACAAAAATCACAATTTGATCAGTTTTAATCGTTCTACCTCTCTTGTATTAACTAAGTGGTTCCTTTTATGCCTAAAAGACGTTATCCGCAAAAACAGCGGATATGGATTTTTCTTTTTTTTTCAATTAAGTTGACATTTTCTTCAAATGTATATTTCTATAACTCTTTTTTTAGAGGAGGATTCGTTCTATGGTAAACTTCTTAGCCGAACCCTACTTGCTACACAGAAATCGAAAAGCACAGCTTTGACAACTTTAAACGCAATTTTCTCAAAACTTGAAAACGCGACATCCGCTGTTCTTACGTACAAGGCTTCGGATACGACTTGATATTATCTATAGAATTCTTAACTGATAGTAAACGCTTGCCAGTTTTTGCTCACACTACTATAAATCGCAACTTTTAAGTTGAAAAGTGCTGCTCATATGTGGGCCCATCTGACAAACATGGAATTGGTACTCGTTCTTAACAATTGATACATCTTACGCGCGTTATGGCTCACCTAAAAATAAATGGTAAACTTTTTAATGGTCCTGGAAATGTGTAACTTGAGGGATGGGAAGCATTCCCGCTCAGGCAACAAAGTTTTAAATTGCAAGAAGAGCGAACCTGTTATTTTGAAGTGAGGAAGCACTAATTTCTGTCAATTACATACCACGCGACGTTTTATGAGTCTTAGCTCACAGAAATTTTCGGGGAGGAAATTATGCACAAGACGAAGTACCCCCGGCTTCTTCACACGCCTTCTAAAGCGTGCATTTACGCCGAAAACAGGTTAGAGGGAATATTTATGGGTATTAAGTACCGCATAGAATACTTCAAGATTAACACGGTCGTAATAATGCGACGGCTAAGCTAAAAACTGCATAAATGAATAACAACGTGAAATGTTTGCTAAAACTTATTTCTCCGGCGTAAAAAATCAATTATATATCTTGAAATTTTCTCTGATTTCGAGTTTTTACCATTGTATGGTGTGCAAAAATGTTAAGTCATTAGGTGACGTCGTTGTCCACCCAGAAAACAAATGATAATGAGAAAATTTTGGAATGTTGCATATAACTAACATTATGTGGTTTAAGTAAGGTGCCACCAATTGATGATATATTTTGAATATAGAGTAAGGATATGAATTTCAAATTCAACTTACAAACTTCCCATTGGAGACTTTCAAACTTTAAACTGATAATGAGCTCAAAATTCACCTCAAATAATTTGGGACCAGAATCAGGTTTTTGGGTATGGTTATTAAGACCGCCATGTCATGTTAGTACGTGATATATTTGAAATTCGAAGACTTAAATTCAAAGACCTTATATATTTGGCACGCTAATTTCTATTGTACATCAAAAGCTTTAGCCCCAAACGGACGATGTCATTCAACTCCTTAAAATTAGCGATGAATACTCAGTCTAGGGGTATGGATATTCTATTTGGAGGAGATTTAGGTATATCTGCATCACTTTGTATAGATGTCCAAAATTGATGATAAAGCACAATGAGTGTGCCATCTAATTACAGCCGCCTGCTCATAATTTAATACCTCAATTCATATTTAAAAATGTTTGATTTGAAAAGCATACTCAAATCACTTCAATTTCAACTTTAAAACAGACGATTTTTTGATTTTCAAAAATGTTGGAGGCTCCTTGCACTAATTCTTAAAAAATACAGAACGCAATTCCTGCAAGGCCCTATGGCGATGTTTAAGTATTAGGTAATAAGAGTTACTTTTCCGATCGTTTTTCCTCTTGCGTGTTTATTCGAAGTCAAGAAACAGCTCGTTATTTCCCTCTCATAATTTCGCTCGGAAAAAGAAACCGTTCAACTCTGAAAGATTTTCCTTATAATAACCTTATCTCCCGCCCGCTCTCGGCCGAGGGGTGTATGGTATGTTTTCTGAATTAATTCCGTTAAGAAGTGAAAAATAAAGTATCAAAGCGGTAATTACGAATTCAATGAGCATGAATATTTATCCGGGGTCTTTTTCCAGGGATCGGGGTCAGTCTTTGGGTGGGAGAGTGGCGAGAGGGATTTTTCGTGCGCTGAAGATACGATTTGCATAATCTGCGTGATGAAGTATAAATGATTTCTCTCCAGTTTCAAGAAAGTGCACGTTTTTATTAAAGCAGCTACGTCTCAGATTATATTCAGCTCCTCTCATCTCGGGAAAATAGACAGAGAGAGGAATGTCTCGTCCATTTTCAACATCTGGTCCGAAGCTAAGGGGCTTTTAAACCGTAACCAAGAGAGAATTGTAGGTGATAGGCGTACTACTGTGGGTGGAAATTGTTATTTATTGCTAATTTATTTCTATTAGACATCAAAATAAGATTCTGTGCCGTTTATACGACTCACTCATTGAGCGCTCTATGTCTCGGAGTAACTTTCAAAAGCTTGCATCTGGAATAATTTTACTTATTTCCTCAGTTTCTACTACAAAATCCTTGATCAACGGTGAGCCGCACAGCGCTAACGGTTTACGAGACAAATTCAAACGCCGATTTTTTTACACGAATTTTTGTCACATTATTTTTTTACAGGAATTTTTGTCACATTATTTTTACTTTTTTGCACACGAATTTTCGTACAAAATTGTTACAGAGTGTGCTGTAAAGGGCACAAAGAAATCACTCCAGGGTATGAGCTATACCGTTGATGAAAATGTGACGAAATCTGCAACTGCGCAAACTAAGATTCGTGATTTCAGAGTTTTACCAATGATACATTGATATCTGTGACATTTTTTGTGGTAATGGCGCGGTTTTTCACAACATTGAAAAAATTTTCTAAAAAATATTCAATATCATCGCCAAACTCTGGCGATGACAAATAGAACTCAGACATGCAGAATTAGAAAACTGCTAAAAAAGGCACTTATCTATACTATAAGCTCCGAGACCTCCTAATTTTGCGAAACTGGTGACGCTTAGTTCCAGCGTTCTACCAAGCCGATTTTTATGATTTTTGCGGCTATCGACGGGCAATTGTCTCTAGATAAGCCAACTCTTTTCAGATTTTCAAAATATGGCCCAGGTTTTTTTATATTAAGTGGTAAAGTTGCGAATTCTCCCATTTAAACAATGTAAATTTGTATTTTTTGTCATAGTTCGTTTGAGCGTTCTACCGGGCCGATTTCCAAGTTTTTTGCGGTAATCGACGGGTAATTGGCCCTAGCTGAGCCCGCTCTATTCAGATTTTGGAAATAGGACCCAGGTTTTTTTACAATCACGTTATAAAAGTGAGTGAATTTTCAGAATGCCCCGAGACTGCCACCGCTATGCGCGGGAGGATGCGCAGTGGTCGAGGAGGTTGCGCAGTAGCTGTGTAGCCTGCGCATCAGCTCTACACTTATTTACACAAGATTCGCACAGATTACCTCAAGTCGAGCGGTGGTCGAGTCGTTAAAGACGTCGGAAGCGTCCTCTCAGCTCTAGGTGCGGGTTCGATCCCCGTCTCCCGATACACTTAATTATTACCTGATTATCAATATTAGTTGTTTTACTGCGATATTTCATCAAGCAGTCATTCCAAATCGCGCCCTTTAGACTTCAAAAAAAATGTTTGTTTCTTTATTCATCAAAACCAAAAATTATTTCATTCTAAAAGTAAAGTATACCTCATATCGTAATTTTTTAGGGGAAAAATAAATAAAACTAACACCGATAGGAGGGTAAAAATAGGGCCGCGAAGCGCCTTCAGGGGGTTGGGCCGCGTAGCGGCCAGGGGGCGTATCCCCCTAGTAAGAACTATTTTCACCGAGGCCAAACATTTTTCTCATTGTCAGTGCAGGCAAAGTGAAATTTATAGCTGGCTTCTCAAGGACCCCTTCCTTGCTGCATACAATTTTCACGGAAGTTTCACTCATTTCTACCTCAAATATAGAAGTTCCTCAAGATCAGTCATTTTTACTCCGTGTCCCAAAAGCCCGCGAAAGACTTGAAGCAGGTGGGCCACCAGAGCGACAAATACTGTCCTTTTGCGCAAACTCCTAACGAAGAGCGCACGAAAATGTAAAGGGCCTTCAATGATCCGAATATGCAACACGGACATTCTTAGAGCACGAATAGTTGTATCCATTGGTATTGCCATATCGATATCCTTTCACTACTAAAAAACTATGCCATTTTCTGATTTGTTTTCGAGTTTTAGAGTTTCGCGTACTTTTTAGTGCTCAAGAGAAATGGAAATGGTGACAAGAGTTTTTCAAGCAGTACAAATCGACAACTTCAGAAGTGAGCTCTAGAAAGGAAGCTATTTTTGCTATTGTTACACGTTTTACGTTGGTGTCATTTATCTTTCCTAGAAAATACAAATTCCACTAGGTCGAGTTAATCTACGATTGACCCTAAGTATAACCCATGGCCAAACGGGTGAACCAATCAAAGAAGACGATGAAACCATGGAGGTGCTTTCCCTCTATACTGTTTTGTCATATAGAGAATCGAATTGAACGGAGACTTGATTGCACATTTAAAGTATTTAAAGCTCAGATAAGCAGTAAACTGACAAAATGGGAAAACCAATTAATCCTATAATACGGTTTTCTTCTCTTGGCAGTGTATAGTATAAGGACCACGGAAAACTGCAAGTTTGGATCGAAGCCACAAGAAGTGTAGGGTAATTAGCATTACCTAATTTTTTTGCATCCCACCCCTGTATGCCGGTTTAGAGCATAAGTATGAACCGGAGTTTGTTGCGGCCCTAAACCGGCAGTGGTAACCACCTGTGACCTAAAAACCTATTTGACGCCAATGACTACATTTTGCGATTTGGAACTATAAATTCTAGCCCGGTTTAAAAACAACGCAGGTGCCATTAGTTTCCCTGTGCACATAATTGTTTTTTCAGATGAGCCAGAATTTATGGCTCCAAATTTCAAAATGCAGTCTAATTGGCCGACCAATTTTGTGTCTCCTACGCATACTGATGTTTCCCCGTGGAACTTCTTTTCCTGCGGCTCTATCCGCAACACATGAATTTTCAACACTTCCATTGTTCCTAGAGATGATGATTTTTAATCGATTTTTACGCCAAAAAATCGATTGAATCGGATCGGCCTCTTGAGGTCGATTTAAATTCGAAATCGATTTTCCGAGCCGGAATTGAAATATTGGAAGAAAAAAATCGAACTCTCCGGCGTTAATGCATCCCGTTCTACCACTCTCTTTTTGTGTCGTAGTATCTTGATTTATTTTGCGCGGAAAGTTTCGTACTCTTAAAGAATGTCTGAAATTTTTAATATGTTGGATTGCTTTCAATTTCGTACGATACTGTGCATCACCTCTGTTGTGAAATACTTTCTTGATGCGCCGCGCCGTGGCACGCTGCGGAGCGGCGTCCGGCCGACCAGCGCGTAACGCGCACTGGCCCCTACAAACCTAAGGGGATACTTCAAGCATTGCGCACTGCGTGAAGTATCCCCTTAGGTTTGTAGGCGTCAGTGCGCGCTTCGCACCAGTAGCACGCCGCTCAGCTCTGTGTTAGGCTCTAATTTTTATA
Source organism: Bemisia tabaci (assembly GCF_001854935.1). Lineage (NCBI taxonomy): Eukaryota > Metazoa > Arthropoda > Insecta > Hemiptera > Aleyrodidae > Bemisia > Bemisia tabaci. The sequence goes on from NW_017547246.1 coordinate 1,437,646, forward strand.
CTCGTAGAGTCAGCGTTTTTCAACTCATGATTTTGACATGTTTGCATACTTTGCATGAATTATAATTATTTAAATTGATGAAAAAATATGTTATGAAGGAAAATGAATGTGTGTTTTGTAAAAATTAAGGTGGTTCCGTGTCAAATTCAATGATTTTCAAAGGAATTTTAATTTTATCTTTTATACATTGTGCTTTTACTGTACTGCAGCGTAGTGTACGCGCAATCAAACGCTCAAAATTGGACGTGTTTGACTCTAAAAATCTATCTACAAATGAGTTTAAACCAAAGATTGCGTGCTTTTTGGTTTTTTCCTCTTTTATTCATTTTTGTATTCTTTCTATAGACACAACTACGGCTCATTCAGATTAATATCGATGTCATCGCTTTAAAAAGGTTTTACAAATATTTACCACGTTTTAAAAATGTAATTTTTTTTAAAAAATGAAGTAATATTTTCATTAAAGAAAGGGTATATATAAGGTATATTATACATCGAACATTTTAAGGATAGAAATAAAACCCAATATTCCCTAATGACAATTTGTAAAGATGAATCAAAAGGAGGAAGTAACATTTCATTACAAAAATAAGATACTATAACAACACCTCCTTCTCTCTCAATTTTCTCATTTCGATATTGTGAGTATAATTTTACATACGGAGTCCCGTAAGGCCTAGATTCTGTGGAACCCGACTTTCATTTCAAGTTCAGTTTTAGTAGTAGTTATATTTTTGGCGCCGAACTTGAATTTTCAAGTGTTTTAAAATCGATTTCGAAAAAAAATCGATTTATTCCATCCGATTTTAAAATCGAGTGGATGTTTTGCTGAAAATCAAATCGATGTATTCGAAAAAATCGTCATCCCTACGTTCACGGCTCCCCACCCTTAAACCATCGATCAAAGAGCACAACCTGGCAACAGCGCGGCGGGGTTGCCAGACCGGGCGGCAAAATCCGGGCTTCGGAACCGGATCCGGCGATAAATCACGGGGAAGCGACAACGCGGGGGGCGCCCGGGTCTTAATTTCCGGTGCCGGGGTCGAAAGTGATCCGGCGATTTCGTCTGTGCGTAGACGTTTCCTCTCGCCTGGATCCGATTAAAATTGGCACATGGAACTTTTAATATGCCCGCGGCTGCTCACAAAAGGCCGGACCGCGCGGATTTCCGGATCCAGCCAGCACAAAAGCGGACTCGCGAGCCGCGGCCCGCTCCGGATTCCATGTGCGAATTCGTATCGTATTCGATGGTGGTTCGATGTATCGTCTTCTTCAACACGGAAAAAAAATTGCTGATTCAACGATTCAATTGCTAAAAACAGTGAGTGCAATGTTTCAACGCAGATTTTACAACAAAAAAATGCTACTTTAACCACCCCCGTGGTTAAATTAGTTTACAATGTGGTTAAAGTAGCATTTTTTTGTTGTAAAATCTGCGTTGAAACATTGCTCTCACTGTTTTTAGCAATTGAATTGTTAATCAGCAATTTTTTTTCCGTGAACACAAGAGGACATAACATCAAATTTTTATTTTTTATTTTTGCAGATTTAATAGCTTATACCCCTTCTCAGGGGGTCTACAGCCAACTATAGACAGTATTTTTATTGTCAGTAGACATCATGGGGATTTTGGTGCATCCATGCTCCGGCTTTCAAATTTTCAGGGATCAGGATGGCAAAATTTCATGAAAAATAAAATCTTGAAATTTCTCTTGAAATATTTCGAAATTTCAGAAATCTATGAAAGATATTGAAAAATACCGGCTCCTTTTCATGTTTCGTAACATGTAACGATTGTGACTTTCAGCTATTTTTGTGAGTTTGAGTGCGGGTTGCATACTGTAGCCCCTGAAAAATATGAAATATTTCACAGCCTCGTGTATTTCATGAAATATTTCACAGCCTCGTGAATTTCATAAAATATTTCACTGAAATTTCCAATCTTTCTTCTTTCTTACGTGTCATGTCACCCTGACAGGGATTAAGGTCGAGTAGAATCTGTTTCTGTAGATCCACTCGTCAGCTCCGTGAAAATTTGTCACCCACCACCGGGTTTCGAACCCGGGACCTAATGGTCTAGAGTCACAGATACGCGTTTCTGCAGTTTCACCATCGATATGTGGACATATTTCTGTCAAACGGAACTATGTGCATTATGACGTGAGTCTTGTTGTGCACATATTCTTACGGGTCTCAGGGCTCATGTCTGAATGCACATAGTTCCGTTTGATAGAAATACATCCATATATGCTCTCCTTATCTGGGTACTCCATGAGTGCTAACCTTTTATCCGTTGTATGCAATATAATAAATTTTCAATAAGAAAATATCGATAATACTTTATGTTCATAATGGATATAATTAAAGAAAAAAGTAACTGAAACTGTAACTAAAAGAATCTTAAATTTGCCGCCAAGAAGTATTTGTCCTCACATTAAGAATTTCGCTGCTTAATTTAAACTACTTGTTTGCTGGACCCAAGCATTATTTTTATTGTATCAAGGAAAATTCAGCATAAATCAAGATAAAAAATTCCTGGCGGCAAATTCAAAAATCATCATGCTTTAGCCAAGCACATTTTTTCCTGTGTAAGCGTCATCAACCTCTACTGAGTTCCATGACCCACGACTGGAGGGCCCACTGTGCGTGAGATTGAAATCAAGGCACGTTGCAAGCAAATGGCGCGCGTTTCGACTGTTCCCTAATTCGTTTCATCGTCGCTCCAGGCCCGGGCCCTCGCCCCCGTCCCATTTCCCCGGTCGTCCCAACGGAGAAAGTGTCTCCGGCACAGACGCCAACTTACAGGAGATCACTCATTTCCAATCAAACTTTGCGGCAATCGATGACTCTGTCATCAGAATCTTGTCCGGGGAGACGAGAGGCATCGATTTTTCCATATTCAGCGAAAGAACTCACAGATACCGATCCGTCTTCATATTCACTGGCGCCAGCATACTCATCTTCCTCTGATGCATCATGCTCCAGACATCCTCCCATTTTGCAGGTAGATGGAGATGTTGCATGTGTGAGAAATTTGCGATTTGACTGTTGATTCTTACGCAAAAGTTTGCGAGAAACACGATGGTCCCACTGGTTTTCTCTGAAATCAACTCCCAAGCTCAAAAAAAGCTCTCAAATTGAGGCCAAAATGGAGGGGATATCCCACGCTATCCTGGGAGTCCACGGCTACATCAAGATAAACTCTCCGTGCAAAGATAGGGAGCAAATACATTAGCAGGGTTGCCGTGTTTTCAGTTGTGGAGTCCCCGAATAAAGTGGCAGCCCTGACAATGTATTTGTTCCCTATCTTTGCATGAAGAGTTCGTCTTGATGTAAAGGTGGACTCTCAGGATAGCGTGGGATATCCCCTCCATTTTGGCTTCAACTTGAGAGCTTTTTTTGAACTTGGAAGTTGATTTCAGAGAAAACCAGTGGCACCATCGTGTTTCTCGCGAACTCTTACATAAGAATCAGCAGTCAAATCGCAAATTGCTCACACATGCAACATCTCCATTTTCTACTTTTAAAATATACTAAGATAGTGGAGAAATCCGCGACCACTTCAAAGTATTCATTTATAACTTATTCGTCTTGCTAATATTATTGAAAAAGAGAAGCCTTTAAAAATAAGTCGATTATTTTACCCAAAATACCAGATTAAGAAATCTGTGGAAGAAACCCCTGAGACGCCTCCAAATAAGAAAGTCAAACAAAAAGGGGCGCTATTTTTAGACGAACGAGCAAATATCGAGAAAACTCATCCTTAATTCATGCTAACCGATTCAAAGCTGAGAAAATTAAGACAATGCGCAGAGATCTGGGAAAGTAAATGAAACTTCTCGATCTATAAAGACAACTCGAGACAGCTGTGCTTTAAAATTTTCAAAATGGCTGCCATGAATATGTACGCTCGGTCCCCAAGTGACACGCAGCTGTGCCTTTTAAAAAATGATTTTCCACCACGGTTTCGTTCTCGCAAGGGTTCGTCTTTCTGATAAGATGAACTTAAATTTCCATTTTCACATGAGCCTTTGAGAGCATAGCATGATGTGAAGAACGAGGCTCATCTGAACAGGGCACCTACGTCGATAAAGGAGCGAAGCGGCGATGTTGAAGATCAGATGAGAATTCCCCGAATGCAACCATCAAAGCTAACGAAAAACTTGAGCACGCAAGTCTAATGCACTGATGCCACGGATCTTTCGTCACAGTAAAATTAAAATACTACACTCTTAATCCTTCATCTAAATGTTCTCGCAAGGATTAGCGAGCGCAGCGAAACTTTGAAGTTCAATTGCACCAAGTTGAGAAAAACCATATTTAAACAATTTTACGTGAACATTCACTTAAAATCGCCAAGTTTACTTGCCCAACATTGCATCAACATGTAGGAAGTGAAAATAAGATAACATGATTTCTTTATGATAACATGATTTCTTTATGATAATATTTGACTAATATATATCGCTATTTTGGTTTTAGTTAGTTGGTTTTAACTTATTTTCTAAGAGTTAAGGGTCATTAACACACAGCTACACGGTTGAGTTACCATCATCGTGGAAAGTCTTACCGTAATATTTAATTAGTATTCTTGGATATTTACGAGTATTCTTTTTATATTTTAATTTAAATGATTACTAAAGATTTTCGTATCAAAATTTTTAAAAATCATTCTGTAAATACTAATTTTAGTAAAAGTTTATGGATATTCATGCAGCATATGATTAGAAAAAATTAGACCTAAAAATTCTGCAAAATACATCCCATTTTACAGGTCACGAACCCTTGAATTCCAATCGTTCAAAGCATAGAAAAGGGTATGTAAAATATAAAAATTTTAAAAATTTACAAAAATTTAAAAACTTTTAAAACAAACTTTAAAATCATTCACTTGCATAAAATTTTTCAATTTTTGAAGCGGACGCGTTTCGGAGGTGTTCCTGACCTCCATCCTCGGCGCGACTGGTCAATCAGATGATCTCGATCCAAAACGCGCCCGCTTCAAAAATTGAAAAAGTTTATGCAAGTGAGCGATTTTAAAGTTTGTTTTAAAAGTTTTTAAATTTTTGTAAATTTTTAAAATTTTAAATTTTACATACTCAACAACTTGTGTAGTGATTTAAACTCTTGTAACATTTTCTCATAGAAAAGGGATTTCAGGCCAAAAAAATCAACACAAGTTACTAAAAAAAGTTTCATTAGTTAACTGGTTCAAGTAATGTTAAATATGTCCACCGTCCTCTTTCAAAGTTCGTGCTGGACTCAAGTACGATCTTGGTTTCGAAAGAAATATTTTAACACCTGTTGAGTGGAGAAGTATCGCGCGTAAAAGAAGGCGCTTTGAGAGAGTGCGACTACGGTTTTCGCGGGAGATCCTTCAAATTAATTTAGAACTTGCTATCTTGAATGCACTTGAACACACCGCTCTTCAATTCCTGAATGCACGGAGTTATTAAATGATCAGGTCTTGGGTTCGACTAATTTTTTTCTCAGGAAGACAGCACATCTCTGGATCGAAAAATAATACTTCTATTGAGCGCCTGAATATATTATCATGACGAATCTATTTACTGGAATAGGCGGTTAAAAGTTTAGAAAAAAACCAACTGATCTGTGAACTGGACTCTATAAATATTATACGCAACGTTCCCTCTTACCCACCTCCTCTCGCCCCCCCCCTACCGGGGAAAAGTACGTCTCAAAAAACTAATGAAATCATTGATGTGATGGGGAAATAAATTAAAACTCGAAAAACAGTTTCAAAGAGGTGAGCAGAGAGCTGAAGGCCAGAAAAATTTCGAATATTGAGGGTGAGCAGGCCAAGAGAAACTTTATCGAAGTTCCGCATGATGTAAGAATGCCCCTTGATTTGCATCGTAACGCCAGTTCAAATAAATTATCAGAGGGCAGTAGAGGGTTAAAAGCTGATTCGAGGGGAACAAGTCAAATAAAAATCCTCACAGTATGCAAAGGAATGAAATTTTACCATTGTTTGGAATTGTAGGCAATAAAACGGCCTCAGAGAACGAGTGATTATCACATAAATAAAGTCTACCCATTCACATTGTTGCAACCAGCGCGGTTGAATGCTACGAGAATTCGAATGAGAAATTTTTACTGCTTCATTCCATCGCTCGGCTAACGAACGAACGTGACTATATTTTGAGATGGGCCCGCGGAAGTATTGAATTACACGGAAACCAGGGTTCACTGCGAAGTGTAGTTATGCTTTTTTGATGGGAAGGTGGCGATTTGAAGGTGATTAATATGCTGCGTTCACAGTATTTTTTATTACCGAGAGGTTTCGTGCAGCAAGAGGCTCTCCACTATATAGTGCTGTGGATCGATTGTTGAATTATTATCGAATGACCTTTATCGATTAATAACATTGATAAGATAGGGATTATTCGTCAGGGTTGTTTGAAAACGATTCAAAAATTGACTTATTGTTACTAGGATTGAGCGACTTCATTCAAGGAATTTTGGCTAATTTCAAACGCGCTATCCAGACGTTTTGAAATATGCCTCTGACCGAGATATTTTTTGCACTCTTATCTGTTTACTCGATATATCGCATAATTCAGATTGTATCCAAAAACTGAATCCTATCATTTTGGTAATGGTGACTAAAGAATGCAATTTTCTGAGCTTTTTGCAGCAGCAATCGGAATAAGCTTTTCAGAGACTTTTTCTGAAGTCTAAAAGTGTATTTTGTACAAATACCTTACGTGCAAATAAAAAAAAAAAAAAAAAAAAAAAAAAAAAAAAAAAACAGCAATCGCGGTAATAAGCGCTGCAAAATGTGTATGCCCCGATGGTGAAACACGAAAAAACCGTAAATTAATTTTGACGAAAGAAAATCCTCTTGCAAAACGGTTGGTTTTTTTAAAAGTTGAAACGTTGACTGTTGGTGAAACATAGTAAAAAAAAGGAAGTTTGTAATTATGGAACATAAAAAAATTTAATTTGGCGCAAGACAAAAAGAAAGCAGCTAGAAAAAAATATTCAGACTCTGCATACCTAATAGAGGCTTAAGATAGGCATGTCACGAGAAATTGCGAGAGCTTTTAAATCTCTTAAAAAACCGAAATAATTAACCAAAATTGTAGTTCGCTGCGAGGTACCTACACATTTATTTTAATCTCTTTGAACAAGGCTGCACGGATTTGAAGTTAGGAGCAGTTAGCTGAATAAGAAGTCATTTTTGTCGTCGGAATCGGAGCAGTCTAGCAGTCGAGAGTCATATGAGCATTGTGAAGTGTCGAGATTCAAGAGGTCTCATTGTGAATAAAGTGTTGCTTTCTGACATCTGAGCTTTTTGTGTTGCTGCTTTTTGTCCTTTGAGCTGTGACTATTCCTCGCTCCGTTCATGTAAGGGACTCTCTATTTTTGAAGGTGGGCCTTGTCGCCTATAAAACTCCGTGCATCTTGGGACTCACGTGCAATTTTAGTTACGTCATTGTGTACAAAGAGTGACGTATTGTATTAGACTAGACTGACTTCTTTTCCCTAAACCTGCCCTCTGCCCTTTTCACGAAACGTTTCATCCAGACACGTTACTTAAACGAGAGGGAACAATATGCGTCACTCAATCCCAATTTGAAGCCCACTAAGTGCACGCACTAGCTCATGCGATTTATTGTTCGTTCGGATAGATAAAAAGAAAATGGACCATTCTATATCTATCTATGCATCGCTTTCTTTTTATGCATTCTGCAAAAAAATGGGGGAAAAAGAAGATGAAAAAAAAATCGATCATATGAGCCGGAGGTGGGTGTTCCATCTCGATCGACCAATTCACTTGAGGCGTTCATAAATTACGTACCGCTGTAAAGGGGAGGTGTTATGAGCCCGGGCTCCGCTGCCGTGCTAAGGAAAAACGCCGTATGAACATTCGAGAGTTGCCAAATTTCCTCCAGATATATATTTATTTTTGAGGAAAGTTATGAGGATTTCGCCTCGAAATTTCCTAGAACTGTAGATAAAATTGGGAACAAAATTATCTGAAAAAAGAGAAGAAAAATCTTCATAGGTTTACCAGGAAATTATTGTTTTATTGGAGAAAATTTGGCAACGCCTGAAGGTTCATACGGCGTTTTTCCTTAGCACGGCAGTACGCTGCGTTACAAGGGAGAATGGTCCGTACTGGCGATACGCAACCCTCTCTAATGGTAAGAAACACACAAAATCATATGAGAAATGACGGAATTTTACTACTTCTCTGTAAAAAAGATTAATTTTTGTGGAAGAATTATAAGAAACACTCGTGAAATCCAAAACTCATATCTTACTCTATAATGTTAAGTCATAAGAGTAACCAACAACGCCTGAGGTGCGGAACGCTTCGAGAAGTGGGACCGCGAAGCGGTCAGGGGGCGAACCCCTATATGACAATGAAAATTATTTAAAATAAGTAAATCATACTGGCTGAAAATGGTATATTACGACGTCAAAAAATTGGCACGTCAATGTTGAACCTCCAAAATGTCAATTGTCTGTTATCTGCGCACCGCTGTCACTTGCCTGGCAATAGACTAGTAGTAGTGTCAAATTGGGGAAGGGAGTAAAATATCAGCAAAATTTCTGAAAAGCGAATCGGCCGTCACAATTTTTCTTATTTTCCCGACTTTACGTGTAAATTTAAAAAAATGTTTGAAAGCGCTCGTGGTTTAATTCTACATCCAGATACATGCTCAAAAATAAACTCAAACCCTTCATTTTTAACACAATTTGAATTTTTTATTCTGCGAACTACCAAAAAAATAAAAAAAAATAATACAAACAATGCGAGTTACTGATATTATTTTATCTCATTGAAAAACCTCGATTTTCAGGCAAACGCGGGATTAAATTTGTGCATTTTAGTATAGAATCAAGCGACGTATTCATCAAAACAATAATACGACTATTCGTGTTGCCATGTCGGGCGTTTAGCATAGCGGTGTAATTGAAGGAACTTTTTTACACGATCGAAACTATATCTCTGCCTAGATTAAACTGAGAAAATCCAGTTCGAGTTGGTTCCCTTCCGTGAATTCGGTTGCGATCTTATGAGAGGCCAAGGCGGAACGAATTGCGAGTTTCTTCCCTTCTCTGTGAAATGACTTCGTCTAATTCATTGAAAAATAGACAGGAGAAATCAGCCGTATTAAATACTTGTAATTATAAAGTTAGAGTTAAAAATTGAATTATTTCTATTTTAATACATTCCAAATGCGTGTTGTAGTAGACGGATAGTAGAACGTTGGTTGTTTTAAAAGATTAAGGATGGTAGCGCTAAATCTCCCATCTGGATTTTCTCACTAATAATTAATGTAAAAATTATACATAGATACATCAATTATTTAAATAAGCTTGAGTCCTAAGACTCACCAATTACCATATCTACTTACCCTGTACATTTAACTATACAGCGATCTTGTAAAAACAATTAATACCATGTAGTCTTTGTTATCAATAAAAGTTTTTAAAAAAAAATCCCAAAACGGTTAAAAACGCGTTGATTCGGTCCCCCTAAAAAGATCGTCGTCAAACACACAATATTTAAAAAAAAAAAAAAAACATCGTCAAGCACTCACGTCAATGGAAGAAAATACAAATACATGAATTCGGTGGTTGTGCGTACCTGTTATTGTTAGGAGACAAGGCTGCAGTGAGAAGAAATCATAGCGACCCGTGTACGGGAAATTCGACACGACACGTATGACACATTTAACACAGAACACTCAGAACATTAACACAGAACACCGATATTTTAACACGAAAAGCACACACCGAGGAGAGTGATCAGTTCAAAAACTTCGCGCTTAAATTCCGCTTCAGCCACTCAATCAGGTTTTACACTCATTTTCGCAGCGCGGAGGAGAGGAATTTCTAGCGTTTCATCCTTCGAAACACATTTTTCTTACGCGAGCTTCGAATATTCTACGTTTCTTCGCCAGTTACACGGCCTCAACGAAATCGCACGCGGCTCGCAAAACTGTAAGCTTCAGCTTCAGCTGAATTCCATATTTCGTTTCAACTGCGAACCAGAAGGTGAATCAAGTTTGCTACTTTAACGACATTATTTCCTGTTTATTATTTTAATTTGCTTGGTTTCCATCCAGTTAGCAATCCGTTTTAATGTCATTCAAGGAACTGGGGATGGGAAATTGTCTTCATTCCTATTGGCATGATTCTTGAGACTGCCAGGTGACATTGTAATCGCGTTACAGGTGCCCATATGATAAGCTTTCGATGCTTTGCATGGCACGGAGGAAGATTTTTTGGAACTCCTCAGTAATTCTTGTTTATGTTAGGGGTTAAAGAAGGTTGGGAAAGAATTTAAGCTCGAATGAAAAAATCAGTTCTAATTACGTATGACTAGAAATTAGAGATGTAAGTAATTAGAGACCTTTGAAATACGTCGGGAAAACGCACAAATAATGTAAGTTACACTTTGCTGGAAGGCCTAGGATCATTTAAAGCGAAGAAAATAAAGGGGTGTAAAAAAATAAATGATGAAAACATATTTTTAGTCACGAAGAGCCCGAAATTTAAGATTCGAATGATCAGGGAAGGTAAAATTTCGTCAAAGAGATGCGAGTAACTTCCTCAACGGAAAGCTCTTGGCGTCAAATGACGTATGGAATAAAGCTTAGGAGAGAATTTCTAATCATGAATAATTCTGGATCGTAAATAATAAAGACAACGTGAAACAATGTCGACAAAACGCACGTGGAATGCGAACTACACTCGGAGGCGGGTGGCGTAAAAAAGGGGTAGAAAAAAGTGACTAGAAAAATTGGCCCCGGAGAGTTGCGAGTTTGGGATCGGGTTGGAGGGACGACTAGCTAGCGGGGCTCGGTAGGGCTCGGGAGGGATGCTCGCGGCGTGGAGACCGGCGGCTGACTGAAGGGACCGAAGCGCGTCCCGATTTGAGCCCTCAAATTCGAGCTCCCCGTGGCCGCACGTATGTTCCCGCGCCCGCCACCGGGTCGGAATGCGCTGTCAGCCCTCCGATCTCCTCCTGCCGGGCCCGAAGATCAGCACCCCCCATCCCACCCCCCGCCTGACGTTCGCCCTGACAGGGCCGACACCTGTGGAGCTCCCGCGCTCCGTTGCCGGTCGCGCCCGCGAAAGCTCTCACTGCCAGGAAGAACGCCGTATGAACTTTCGAGAGTTGCCAAATTTCCTTCGATGAAATACTCATTTTTAAGGAAAGTTATGAATTTATGAGTTATGAAAAAGTAGTTATAGTGGTTAAAAGTGTTTAAGTATACTGCCGTGCTAAGGAATAACGCCGTATGAACTTTCGAGAGTTGCCAAATTTCCTTCAATAAAATACTTATTTTTGAAGAAAGTTATGAATTCATGAGTTATGAAAAAGTAGTTATAGTAGTTAAAAGTGGTTAAGTATACTGCCGTGCTAAGGAATAACGCCGTATGAACATTCGGGAGTTGCCAAATCTCTTTCGATACAAAGTTTATTTTTGAGGAAAGTTATGGATATTTTTCCTTGAAATTTTCAGGGACTGTAGTTGAAATTGCGAACAAAATTATCTGAAAAAATGGAAGAAAAATATTCATATGTTTACCAGGAAATCCGTGTTTTATCAAAGGAAATTTTGCAACGCCTGAGGGTTCATGCGCCGTTTTTCCTTTACACGGCAGTATATAGTTATGAAAGTTTTCGGAGAAGGGCATCGTGCACGATATCAGGACCAAGCAGTTGGTCTGGTCTCTGGTATGGACATGTGCGAAGGATGGCAGGCGCTCGGTTGCCCAAGCAGGTTTTCGATTGGTTGCCTCCCGGAAGTCGACGGCGTGGACGTCCTGTGAAAAGTTGGCGACAAGGAGTGAAGAAGGAGATCAGAAGGTGCCAAATGCTTGGTGATCTCTGGGAGGATAGGGGGCAATGGCGATTGGGCGTCGCAGAGCGCGAGGCTGCGCTGTGAAAGCGACTTAATGTATGTAAGAGTATTTTTCTTCGAAATTTTCAGGATCTTTAGGTGAGATTGCAAACAAAATAATCTGAAAAATTGGGAGAAAAATATTCATAAGATCACAAGGAAATTCGAGTTTTATCAAAGGAAATTTGGCAACACCTGAAGGTTCATACGGCGTTCTTCCTTAGCACGGCAGCTCAGCCGTGGCGTGTCATTGGCAGGCCCCGGCAAAAGGGGGTATGCTGGGCGTGCGGTGCACACGCTGGAAAAAAAACTCCGGCCGTGGAAGCCGTACTTACGGGTTATATAGATATACCGTCCGCGTTCCAGCAGGGCCGGATTTACCTACTTGCCGCCCATGGGCCACCTGTCTTTGCCGCCCCCTTCTCATTCGTTTTGAAACATCAATGAAAAAGATCAATTAATCGTGCCGGAGGGGGGGGGGG
>NW_017547246.1:1450058-1473415 GCF_001854935.1 Bemisia tabaci
TGTTAACCCCCAGCAAAGTTCACAGAACTTTGCGCGAAAGTTCAGTTCCGTAAACCTTTCTTAGTGTGGACAAGGCCTTCCATTTTCATGAAATGAACGAAAAAATCATGCAAGAACAAACTTGTTGTTTGATTGTTCTCGTAAATAATTTTTTAATTTAACTTCCGCGCCGCCTCTTCAATATTAAGCTTCCTTGCTAAGGCGCAGGGATACAACTATTTGAACTCTCCGGAACGCGTGAGGTATCACGCCTCAATTGAAGGCGTTTTCGAATCTTCCGAAAACCGAAAACCGAAAAGCCAATCGGGGACGGTATTTTTATAAATTATTCTGCAAAAATTATCCATTTGTGAAATACAATCCTGGCTTTAGCGCCCCGAAACTACGGCTTTAACGGTCAAAACTGCAGTAGCGGCAAAGGAAAACCGCAAAACCAAGCGGGGACGCTACTGCAATATTAAGCTTCCGTCTCCTTGCTAAGGCGCAGGGATACAAATATTTGAACTCTCCGGAATGCGTGAGGTATCACGCCTCAATTGAAGGCGTTTTCGAATCTTCTGTATTTACATGACGAGATTTTCCAAATTTTTTTGCATTATTTTGTTGATTTGAGTTCCTTTTTTTATTAAGTTAAATTACTCCTGCTTCTTAATATTTAATTATTCTTCAAAAATTATCCATATGAGAAATGCAATGGCTTTACCGCCCTTACACTACGGCCTTATCGGTCGAAACTGCAGAAGCGGCACAGGAACACCGCAAAACCAAGCGGGGACGCTATTAATATAAATTATTCTGCAAAAATTATCCATTTATGTATTACAATCCTGGCTTTAGCGCCCCTAAACTACGGCTTTAACGGTCAAAACTGCAGTAGCGGCAAAGGAAAACCGCAAAACCAAGCGGGGACGCTACTGCAATATTAAGCTTCCGTCGCCTTGCTAAGGCGCAGGGATACAACTATTTGAACTCTCCGGAACGCGTGAGGTATCACGCCTCAATTGAAGGCGTTTTCGAATCTTCTGTATTTACATGACGAGATTTTCCAAATTGTTTTGCATTATTTTGTTGATTTTAGTTCCCTTTATTATTTAGTGACATTACTCCTGCTTCTCAATTGTTAATTATTCTGCAAAAATCATCAAGGCGTTTTGGAATCTTCTGTATTTATTTAAAGGACACGCTTTAATCGGATATATGAAGAAGTTTGAGCAGGCCGCAACGCATCGAGAAGCATTGTTCTTTGTTTTGGTATTGGGATCTGCTTGTGGGTTGCAGTATAGACCATTTACCAGACCGAGGTGCCCTAGGCCACAGGCACGGTATAGACAGACACTGCGCCTCAGAGTGGGTCTGAACATCCAAAACAGAAACTCAGATCAATTATTAATGTCTGCTCGTCTACGGAACGTTGAGCAGAAATTTGAATCGAGTGTCAATACCGAGAAAGTGTCGCACGAGGAAAGTTGAGAATGATCAGAGACAAAATTCACTCCAATCCAAAAGTATGAGTCACACTGTTGTGGTTGGAACTGAGGCAGGTGTTGGGAAGTTTCCGCAAAAATTCATTTTCGAACAGGAATGGTCACATGTGTTTTCTGCGTTGCACGTGCGGTTTCCTGAGGATTTACCAGAATTTCCACATGCCATCGAGAAAATATGTATAAGTACAGTCATTTTTGAAAAATAAAGACATAAAGAATAATTTTGCAGAATTGTGATTTGGTAATATCAACACTCCACGGTTCATATATACGATTCCATAGCCTTCTGGAGCCTGATTTAATGGCGGTTCGAAAAAGTCGCGGAGACTCCAATATTTTCAGACGCACCTTAACAGAGCCATAAAAAAACTACGAACATACAAAACCTCGATCTGAATTAATTTATTTTAATTCATAACCTGCTGCTCGGTTCTACTAACTCTTGTTATCCTTCAACATTTGGTTGAGATTTGGTGTATTTGACTTGACCTATGAATGAAGTACCAGTTTTAAAAAGGTTCCATTTGAGCCAAAATGTTACTTTGACATGGCAAATTAGTCAAACGGCATTACGATTCTAGGAACAGTATGTGAAGTTTGGCTGCAATGAGAAGTCAAATTTGACTACAGATGGTAGAGCCGGTCCTAAATCAAAATAGACATGTTTATGAACCTTATTTTTTAAAAAGAAAGTCACTCTATACATATCTTCATTTAACATTTGTAGAGAATGATTGTTCCTGAAATACGAATCATCCAGATAAATTGGAGAAAAGAGGTTTTTGGTAGTTTTTCACCCTCGTCCTTCTCTTTCCACCGAAAAAAAAAAAATCAATCAATCAATCAATGCAAAAAACCTATATTAAATTTTAATCATTAATTGATTATTACGATTTCACAACGTAGCAAATCGACGAGCACCCTCTTGTAACTCATCATAAAAATATCCCGCCAGTCATCTCTCATTAACGGCGTAGTAAATTGACGCAGGCCCCCCTCGAAAAAGCTTCCACACTCCCAGGTACCACGAAGGAGGTCACCTTCCACGTGATTTCCATGGATTTTTCTCCCTCCGTGCTACTCTATGAACGTAATACGCAGCTCAAAAGTGTCAATAGAAATTTTTTATGAGAGAAGTTGACAAGTTTATACTTTAGCTTTACTTATACTGTGTTTCATATTTTATGTGGTCTCATATAGGCGTCGGCCGATATAATACCTATTCAAAAAAATTACACGATTCAGTTAACTTCAGGCATCTCCGATCAAAATTCAGTTTTGTGTTTCCCAGTAAAAATGGCTTATGAGTAATCACGGCATCGCTCTGACGTCATAACGTTTGTTGTATGGCAGTGTGACGTCAATGGGATTCTCAACGAGTTCTTCACACTGGTGCGGCTAACACTAGGGTGACGTTGGATTTCGTTAGACTTACATCACAAAAATCTGTTCTACGAAGCAATGTGATGTCAGACTGATAAGGCCAATATGATTCACTTTTGCCGGGAATCGTTTAAAGTATAGTGAGGAAAATTTGGCAACAATGAATCAGATATGAACTGATACATGAATGAACCTAGGTTCTAGGAGAAAAACTACAATTTTCAGTTTAAAAGCACGTTTTGTTGCACATCGATAGTGAAACTAGCAGACCGCGTCTCTCGGTTTGCAACGTTGCAGCTCTTTTATCACATTAAGTATACTACCAAGGACTTATGGCGTGAAGAGCTACTGGGTGGTTTCACGATAACTGAGATAGTTTTGTCGCCGCAATAGACAACACATTTTTCGGTCATATTTTTAGTGGAAATGAAAATCACTCGAATTTTGTCGTATTAATCTTCAAAGGGTTACTTATTATAACGCTATTTAATAATTTATTGCTCTACTTCTCAATTAATAGTATGTGAATTCCGAAAATGTGCTGTCTGTTACGCGGTAAAAAGTCAGCGTAACAGACATATTTAGACATATATAAACCAAGCATCTTTAATGAAACATTTTAAAATTTCTCCTCATGCATTACATTTTAGAGGAGGAAACATCAACATGAAGAAGTGAAATTTTCGACGGAATACCATGAAATCTCAAAGAGAAATCAAAGGAAATCTCACACCGTAATGTCAGCTTATTTCCTCGCTTGAAAAAAAGCAGGCGTGGAAATTTTGGAACGTTGCATCCAATTTATGTGTTTTTCGTATGCGTCAGAGCTCGTCCGGATGAAAATAAGCAAAAACTCGCCGCACGATTGGATTCGCGCGTTTACGTCATGCAGACACTACACGAGGCCGGAAAATAACGTCCGTAGAAACTGTAACGCCTCAGTGGGGTTCAGGGTATCAATCCCTGCAGCAGCGATGTGAGTGTGAACAACACGTTCTGTCAAATAAGTTTATAAGTTGAAATTTTATTGGCAATGAAAGTATTGCCCGCCATTTTCTTTATTGTGTGTATAGTGACTGTGCCTCAACGCATTAGTGCAGCTCAAAAATCGAGAAGTAAGTTTACTCAACACGTTTCTCAGCTCCATCAGAACCAACCTAACAACATTTCACGTTGACTAATTGCCGATGACTTTTGGAATTTTTTCACAGAAATCAAAACAACACGACATCTCGAGACTTTTTGTGAACTTTTTATAACGTAGGTGCACAGAGTAGACAAGTAACATTTGGACTACACTTTGCAATTTGGAACTATAAATTCTGGCCCAGTTTAAACGCAACGTATGTTCCATTCAATTCCCCATGGACATAAGTGTTTTTTCAGACGAGCCAGAATTTATAGGTCCAAATTGCAAAATGCAATCCATTTCTAGTCAACAGTAACATTTCTAGTCAGAATTTTGAGTGGTTTTAGTTCCTTAAAAAATAAAAATAAAAATAATACATGACAGGAAATGAGACACCGTCCTATGTAGAAAGGCTGATTTTGGTCAAGTCCGTTCAATTCACTTTGGAGAAAAATTGCAGTGAAGACGGATGGTGATTGGCTTTGACAAAGGGTTTTAAGGAGTTAAAAATAGTAATTATAGAGAAATGTGCTGATTTTTTTCACAAAGGAGGAAAGATAAATTACAGCCGCAGAGCGTATGGAAGAATCTATGATTGTACTACATATTATCGTCTGTCCAATCAAAGAATATATACACATATAACAAATTTACGACTATCCTGTGAATTCGATTTGTAGTTCTGCTCATTTTTAATCATTTCACGCTGAAAAAAGACATTGCATATAGTTGTAAAAACACTGCAAATCCTCATAATTCAATAGTAGATGATGAATATCAGACTAAGATCAGTGTCAAATGACTTGCGAAAACGGCTGAAAATTAAACTCAGTTATTCGTGTCAACTAAATTTGTGTTTATTATTTCGCTCTAAATCCGGAAGATCTTGGATTTTGGAAAAGCTGGCAGTTAATTTTAACGCAGAATTTAGAAAGGGAGGACCAAGCATCATCAAGTTGAAACAAAGAGGAACAGTTTGAGGTATCATTCATCCATAAAACTCCATTTTAACGATATATTTCATAAATTTTTTTATCCCATCCCAGTTTATCAAATGTATTGGGTCTAAAGCAACAGTGGACTGAGAGGCATCAGAGAGGAAGTTTTAACATGAATTTTGGATGTGTCAGGGACAGGAAAAGGTGCCTAAATTTTGGGAATTATGGGATACAAAACATTCAATTTTGGCATATTGGGGAACAAAAGATACATCAAATATGGGAGTTACAGGAAAAATAAATAAATTTAAATCTTCAATTTTAGAGTCTTAAAAAAGTAAGGAATTACACGCGATGATTAATTTCTCCATTTCCGCAGTCGAAGTATGGTTTTCCGAACAACAATATACGACTACTTGAGCTTACAGCTACTCTGATTGTGAGCCCTTGTTTTAGCTCGGTTCTTTTAGTTAAGGGCGATCCTAATAATGTACAATTATACATGAAATTTTAAATTGCATGTAGAAGGAAGGCGTCAGACATGTTGACTATGGCGCACAGTGGTACGAATCTTTGGAAAAAGTCGGGCATTATATTTTTGACCGAAATTGTAAGATTTTACGTTTACCTATCTCGTCACATTTTTAATTTTAAGGGGTGTTATAGGTAGAAGATTTTACGAGAAAACCAATGAAACTACTTTGTATTTAAACATTTTGTATTAATGAGGATATACGATTTTAAAGTTTTTAAAACATGTCCGATCTCTCTCATTGACTCAATCCACTGTGTGGCATGTCCGACTTCATAATCGAGGGGAATAGGTCAATTCGACTGCGTTATGCCAAAATAAACTATTGTATCTGGATCATAAAAGAGAAACCGTGCGTGCCATAGGTTTGCCTCGTTTGCCTCTGCAGAAATAGCCAGAAAAATGATTTCTTTATTGCGTCATACAGTCCTCTTGGACGTATTTAAGCACATGGATCTACATGTTAATACAAGAAAGGTTTTCAAAATACAATTTGTCTAGTAACTTTTTTCAAAGTAAATACATGATTTTTTGTTTTTAATACTTAACTTATTTAACTATATATTCGACTATTATTGCATAAAAATCCGTTCTGCTCAGTGACTTACAGTCTCGCGTCTCATCGAATCGCGATGATATCGTTCCAGTTAATAAAGCTCAGCAAAATGATGAAAGCTGTGTAAGAGTTCACGTTAAATTTCAATGGAAAATTTATCATCTGAAACCACGATTGAAGACGCCATGGCGGATTTCACGGTCTCTTTTACCCTATATTCGTGAATCAATGATTCATACATTCGCTTCGATTGCACCTCATGCGTTACAGACGAATATGCGAAGTACAAAAAACTATGGTACGCACTTTCGTCGAGGATGACGTGGATTTCCGTGGTTTTTCCTCGATCAATGCTGTCATTGAAGAACACTGTATGAAAATTCGGAAGTTGCCAATTTTCTGCTGATCAAAGTGATTGGGTCCATTGCACACAGGATGTGTGCGGTTAATTGACCCAAAAAAGCACGAATATCACAAAAAACGTATTAGAACTGTCAAAAATTCAATCCGAAACGAGAAATTTGCGTGACCCTCATCACGAGGTTTCAATTTCACCGCATGCGGGGACAGTTTCTTCTCGTGCCCAGTTCACACGCTATGCAAAAGGGGGCTGCAAATGAGAGGCAACAGTCGTTGCTCAACAGACACAATTTCTTGAATCTGAGGGTTCACTTTTTGAATTTTGTGTTGTAACCTCAGGGTGGGATTAGCGCTTCGGAGTCCGAGGTGCTGTCGGGTGTAAAGCCCCGCACATTGCGGGTTGTATACTTTATAAGTTGAAGGCGCTCCACATTTCCAAGATAATGAAGGGCTCCAGATGTCCTTACTTTCAAAGAACATCAAAAGATGCTGATTCAAGATCTTAGGGGCCCCTTTGTAAAGAGTTGCAGTTTTTGAAGGACCACTCAAATCATAATTAGTTCATCAAAATTCAGTCCCATGCAGGTTCTCAAAAACTCTGATTTTATGGGCGCGAAGTACCCGAAATTCTAGTCTCACCCCCTCAACCCCCCCCCTCCCCGAAAGAAACAAATTCTGGAATGCAGGCTCTGGGGCTCCCGAAAGATTTAATCAATCCTCTAGTCGAGAAATAAAGAAGAAAATGCCATCGAACATTGTTTTCCTAGAGACTTTATGACTATTTTTCTTCCAATTTTTCAGATAACGTTTTCCGCAATTTTACCTAGAGTTCCTGAAAATTTCAAGGAAAAATATGCATACCTTCCCTCAAAAATAATCACTCAACCGGAGGAAATTTGGCAAATCTCAAATGTTCATACGGCGTTTTTCCTTAACACGGCAGTAATGTGGTGCTTAAAATCTTGACCTGCCTGATGACATTCTACCGCATTGAATGTACCTGCTTTAACAATGGTCATTCCGTATGTTCAGGGTGGTGGAACATCAAAGGTCTTTTCTTGAAGGACCAAAATCTCTGCCAGGCGAGGTGCACCCGGAAGCACGGCTACTATTACTCATCCAGCTCGTTCGAGCCCCACCTCGCGGCCGTCGCCACCATCCGCTGGAAAGGCATCAAGTGCTGGTGTGCTGTCCCTCAAAAACTCCTGTCGCTCATCGAAGAATCTTACGGCGCAGCACTAGCTAAAAAATACAGGTTCGCTCTCAAAATTTTTCTCTGGATCTCGACTTGGTACCTTTTAGGGTCGTACAGTGGACTATCGATAATTCGAACCTCGATAATTCGAAAACCTCGTTAATTCGAAGGAAAGTCCGTTTCCCTGGAGAATCTCTCGATAATTCGAAGAAAATCAATGTATTTTTCTCCCCTCGTTATTTCGAAATTTTTAAGCTGGCGCGACCCTCTTTAATTCGAAATTGCGGCAAAAATTCCCTCTGTAATTCGAAGTGTGGGAAGTAAATAAGGTCTTCCCTCTATAATTCGAAATAAGACGGTGCATTCCCTCTATAATTCGAAGTCAACTGTTTATGTACCTGGGTGCCTGAAGGAGCTGATATGATTGTCAACATGTAAACAAGTCCCGTGAGTCCTCCGCGAAAAGCTTGATCAGGTGATTAGTAAGCAGCGAATTCGGCTAGTGCGTATGTCAAGTGCGTAGTAGTGAATGTAAAAATGGGAAAATATAAATCCCTGGATTTCGGGAAGAAACGAGAAATTATTGATGCAGTCGAGAGTGGTGAGAAAAAAAGTGATGTGGCCAAAAGATTCAACATTCCGCCTTCCACCCTGTCCACAATATTGAAAAACAAGGACAAAGTGCCCATTGGTAATGGTCGAGTAAACAAGAAGAAGCGCAACCGACCCGGTGAGTTTCCTCGACTTGAGGAGTGCTTATTATCATGGTTGGAACAATGCCTGGGACGAAATATACCCATAGACGGCCGTTGTGTTTTTATCGGCCGTGTATTTTATCGTCGTTTCTTAAACAGATATTTTCAGTAGCGTAGCGTTCTTTGCGATATATGCGATAACATGCAGAGAGAAAAAAAATTCGTGCGTGGGACCCGAAGTTTAGATCATATGGATCTCTGAAGTTTTCGGATTGAGGATCTGAACACTTTAGGCCTAGCTGTCGAGATTCGGATCACACATCTGAAACTTCAGTTCTTACATCTGAAGCACTTCGGTTTTCACATCCGAAAGACTTCGGTTCTCACATCTGAAGTACTTCAGATGTAAAAACTGAAGTTTCAGATCTGTGATCCGAACCTCGACAGCTAGGCCTGAAGTGTTCAGATGCTCAATCCGAAAACTTTAGAGATCCATATGACCTAAACTTCGGGTCCCACGCACGAGGTTTTTTTCTTCGTGTGCTAATGACGTCACTCGTATAATCTAACTTCCTACGATTTTTTGCTTATCGAAGGTTCATAATGCAATTCGATCTGCGTTAAAGATAAGTGTTAGTATATCCTTAGGTCTCGTCTATTTCTGAAATTCCTGTCGTGAGAAACGTTTTCAACACACGGTTTTGATGAAAAACGTTTCTCCAAATCCGAGCGACACCTTACTGGCAGCATGAAACGGAGCATTGCGAGTTCACGCCTCGCGCCATGCGCCATCGCGCCTTCAATTTCGCAGATGCAACACAGACATCCATTAAGCATGAATAGTTGTATCTCTGCGCCGTCATCGACACGCGTCCTTCTCCTTGCTGCATGTATTTCCACATTGTGTTAGTTTTCATTCATTTTCCGTGTTTTTAATCGATGTTTCATTATCCTAACGATTCCACAGACCTAAAGATTGTCATCATTACTTTTATGCACAACGGAGAATTTATAAATATAATTTTTACCGCTCACACTAAAATTTAACAAATAACTATTTGACCATTAGAACCAGTGGCGTGGTCTATTTTGCGGTATATCGATTGATCTGCCATTTAAATCTATTGAAAAGGATCGATTAACAGGGGGTTCGTTGCGAACACCTTAACAATCGATTCTTTACCAAACCTTCAAATGGGGAAATATCGATAATCGATCATTCACGCCACGCCACTGGATCTTTTCCTTTGGAGGCCCCGAGTAGTTTTCACTGTAATTAAAGGAGATTCAAAGGAATCCTTAATATACCATAATGAAAAGGACACTCCTTAAGCAGTACAGCGCAACGAAAAGAGTGAAATAATTTTGCAATTGAGTACTTTTTTTCAAACTTCAGTCAGTCACTTGAAAGTTCTAGAAAAATTATTAGGGGAAATAATTACTCTAGGCCCCATGATCAATTCAATGTATATATTGAATGTATTACTGATATCGAAGGGCTAACAAACATTATCGCATGACAATTTTGGCAAAAATGAGCCAGCGACTTTGCCGTATTCTACAGTCTAAAATACGCAAGCTGATGATTTCAGTTTTTTTCAAATTCTGTGAGTAAGCGCTGCTATGACGCTTTAATACATGAAAAAATTGCAAATCTAACCTTTAAATTACAAAAATGCCTCCTCGTTCTGCAAAATCGTCAGTTTGCAGTTACACGGGATTGTTCGTTAGCCATCGAAATGGTGTACGTTAAATTTTGATGTAAATTTTAAATTGAAATAATTAAATGAAAATTGCTTCAGAATACTCTAGCCCCTCCGCTCCTCTCACACGGGCGTAAACATTAATTTTAATTAATTAATTCAACACGGAAAGAAATTAAATGTTGATTTAGCATTTATACTGTTAAAAAGATGTCCGACAAGTTTCAAATGCTAATTTTACATTTCAGCAATTCCTAACCTAACTACGCTCACTGCAAAACGTACAAATTAAAATGTTATGTTAGCAGTTTTGTATTGTAAAATCAGCATTTGAAACTTGTCGGACATATTTTTAACAGTATAAATGCTAAATCAACGTTCAATTTTTTTCCGTGAATTTAATTTTTTTTATGTTATTCTTGATTTGTTTTTCGTTTGTTTGAGCAGGAGGTATAACAGGCTGGGCCTCACGGGCCGCGTGAGGAAGCGGATCATGGAAAAGTTCGCGGCTCACTATATCGAGACGAAACGAGCCAAGTTCCCGATCTTCATATCGCAGGCGAAGATGGTAAGGGAGTCCTTCAAGCTTTCCGAGTTGGCATCGGAATCGCCTTCGAAGAAAATGGAAGACACCTTGATTATCCCGGCAGCTCCAGCCGCGCTCTCGGCCGTTGCCTCTCCGGAGAAGGTCCTGACCCCGCCCCAGAAGATCCCAACCCCACCCAAAAGAACCGAAACTCCGCCGAAGATCGAAGTTCTTCCTCCGCCTCCACCTCCGGAACCGCCGAAGTCCCCGCCGAAACCAACGGAGCCGGAGTTCCCCCAGGACCTCGCTGAGGCCGCAGCAAAGATGAACGCGGTCAACGCTCGTCTTGGAGTAGATGCGGACGAGTATAGGAATCGGAAAATCGAGCGAGCCCGGTCGCAGCACTTGAGAGAGCAAGGATTCCTATGAGCTCGTATGATGCGGCCATAGGTGGTCCTCGAGTGTCGGGCGCGTCAGTGGGGAAACTAGAGTCCCTTTATACTGAGAGTCAAGACAATGTGAATCCATTTCTGATTGGTTCCCGTATTTTAGGCCTTCACAGTGTCACAAACGGGAAAAAAGATTACATTTTCACCGACTGCAAAGATTATATTCTGGAATGGACCAGGGAATTACGGGTTCGGCAAGGAACAAACGGCATGAGAGAGGGAACGGAGAAAGGAATTTGAGAATGGGCCGATCAAAGATTACGAAAAAAGTTCAATTTCTATAATCTTTATTCCCGTTTGTGACTTCATGAGGGGGTGTTGTCTTGACGCTCAGCATAAAGGGACTATAGGGGAAACTATCGAGTCATGGGTCTCGAACCCCAGCTCTTGCATTCTAACTATATATTTTCGAAGTTTTTCGGAAACACAGGATTGAAAATCAACGCTACGGGGGTTGCTTTGAAAGATGTAAATGTGCCAAAAGGTTTGAAGTCGCAAACCGAGATGCGTGGCTCGGTAGTTTCACCATCGCACAGTGGATCGAGTCAATGAGAGAGGTCGGACATGAAATTTTCAACTAAAAATGCAAATTTCGATGTTTCATAAGTCACATTTTAATTTTCAAGGGGTGCTCTCAGTAGAAAATTTCACGAGGAAACCAACGAAGCCACTTTTAAAACCTCAAAGTTTAGAATATAAACGGAGTTATGAGCTTTTAAAGTTTCCAAATTTTGTCCGACCTCTCCTATTGACTCGATCCAGTGTGCATCGTTACGGCTCCTGCGGCTCGATTGTTGAATCAATATATCGAATCACCTCGATCGATACAAAGCATTACTAAGATAGGGATTTCGATGGTGAACGTCGAAAAAAACGTGTCCCGAGGTACCCCTATTTTGAAGGCATTCACTGGAATCAGTCCATCTATACATTAGCTTATTTTCACTGGAAAAAAACACATTGGATCTAGAGTCCAGACTCTTGAAAACATTGACAAGAAAAAATTCTCTTGATTCAATCAGATTTAAGCTTAAATCAAAAGGAAATCCGCTCAAATTAAGAGGCTGGGTTCTTGATTTAAGTTTAAATCCGATTGAATCAAGAGTATTTTTTCTTGTCGTTGTTTTCAAGAGTCTGGACTCTAGATTCAATGTGGTTTTTTTTCTTCTTTTTTTCCAGTATTCGCTGATGTTTTATTTTTTTCATAGGCAACGTCTGGCATGAAATTTTGCGAGTAGGTATACCTGATCTTAATACTCTGGGGAAAATTCACAGAGGTTCTAGCCCTCAGTCGGTTTTGTTCAATGGCAAAGCGTAAATCGATAGCTATCGATAGTTTTCCACAAGGAACTATACAAAAAATCGATTACTACAGTGCTCGTTATTAACGCCACTATAGTTATGCTGTTTACTTCTCTCATTAAAAAATAAACCATAGGAGGGAAGACGGCAACTTAGGATTTAGTAGTGTTGACTCTGGTTAGTGCTGTCCAGTGAGAAAAAAAAATAGGGGGAAAAAAATCCACAAAACCGCAAAACGAGATCTGTATTTTTCGTAATTCACCATCGATTTG
This sequence comes from Bemisia tabaci, assembly GCF_001854935.1. Taxonomy (NCBI): domain Eukaryota; kingdom Metazoa; phylum Arthropoda; class Insecta; order Hemiptera; family Aleyrodidae; genus Bemisia; species Bemisia tabaci. The sequence goes on from NW_017547246.1 coordinate 1,462,583, forward strand.
CACCTATGCCCTCAGCGCGATAGTGGGCGGGGTAGAAAGAAGAGAACTTCCCGCCGATAATAAAGGGGAGCATAATATTTTAGAGAGTCATAAAGCTCTGTCCCCAAAATTTAGATGTATCTTTGAATGTAAGAGGTAGAAAACTAAACCGAAGTTTCGCGTCAAAATTGATTCCGTAGAATTTACGTAAACTGGACTTAAATAAGTTGCGAATTTTGTTTTGACCCTTAAATTCTTCCCAATCCAAGGTAGTGGGACACAAAAATTGAGCAGGCAAAAAAACCCCAAAATAAGAATTTATGAGTTCAAACAAATATTCAACGATACAAACCTAAACGGCGCATGTGAAATTAGAATTTACCACTTCAATTTAATGAACATGTTGCACAATGTCCGGTGCGTTTTCTACCTCTCTAGAATTAAGAAATTTTTGACAACAAAATTGAGATTTCACTGCCAATTTAAAATAACGCTGATAGAGACGTTGTTAACGTCTTTATGTTGTTAACGTCCTTAGGTAGAGAAAGGCTGGCGGGACCACGCTTCTTTTAAGGTAGACAAAAAGTAAAAAAAAAAAAAAAAAAAAAAAAAAAAAAAAAAAAAAAAAAAAAACCTAGATACTTAAATAAAATAATTATTACTTAAGATAAAAACAGCTGATTCACGCAAATGCTGGCAACTTGCGTGAACATCGGTACAATCATGATAAAATGCGAATGCAGGGAAAAAGGAAGAGAAATCGAAAAAGTTCGCGTGTTCACGGCTCAACCGGTTTACTTTCAGCCAGTAGTGGCGAGGCGTGAATGATCGATTAATCGATGTTTTCCCATTTGAAGCTATAGTAAAGAATCGATTATTAAGGTGTTCGTTGCGGACACCCTGTTCATCGATCTTTTCCATAGGTTTAAATGGCAGATCAATCGATACATCGCACAGCACGCCACGCCACTGCTTTCAGCACGGCACGAAAAAGGCATGGTGACGATGTAGAAGAACTAACTCGAACTCCTCTATTGGTAAAAAACGAGCTAATACAAAAATAAGAGACCTCTGCGCGGTAAAAACTGTGCAACGCACATCGCTAACCACTTCCATCCAAACTGAGGCGACAGAAAAACTAATGCAGAAAAACCAGACTCTGATCATCGCAGTGATGGATCAAGAGTGAGTCGGAGGGGGGAGGGGGGNTTTTCTGCTGTCGAATGGGGGGTCTAGGGGACATCTTTTAGAGCCAGGGGGTACGATGGGCCTCCCCCGGAAAATTATAACAAAAATAGGCTCTCCTAGATTGAATTTTAAACAGTTTTAGCATACAATTTGTAAAGTATTTGAAAGTTGAAAAATTGACGAATGATACTTCCTTTAGAGTAATTTTACTTTATTGTGTGGACTATTTATAAATACGTTATTGAATGACTATCGGTTTAGTAAACTTTGGTTATACAGTTCTGTCTTGAAACATTTCAGTAAATTTTTGGGAGCACTTCTCCTCTCTTTTTTTCTCCCTTTCCTCCTTTTTCCCTCCTTATTCCCCCCTTCATTTTGGCTCGAGGGGAAGTGCCCATGCCACCATGCCCCCCCCCCCTGAATCCGCCACTGGGTCATCGGGGGATAAGCCTTAGTGTTCTTTCGCAGCTTGGCAATAAGAAAGTCCGAGTCACGAATATGGAACGGAGCAGCAATAATTTTCAAGGTCCGTTATCTGACGATCAGGTAGAGAAGGGAGACGGTATAATCTATGGCAAGTGCTTAGGGAAAGAAAAAAACTTCGGAAAACTTTGACTTCTATTGGCAGAGTGGCATGGCATATCAAACGCCTTTAATTGACTTATCGAGCATTAATTAGCTGGAATGACGGGGCGATGGCCGATTCAGCCGATAGCGGGAGGGCGAGGAAACTAAAAAGGGCCAAAAAATTCCTCTACAGAGACGACGTCGCGTCGTTGTCCGAGCTAACCTGGTGAACTTGATACTTGACATTTGCTCGCGTCCAATCAGAAGAGAGGAAATCAACTACGCCATCTATGATTAGATATGTCGCAGGCAAATAGTCAAATCAGGCATTTTATCAAATGCCCGGGCACACAGTCAAATTTTCAGAGTTTACGAGGTGTCTTATGTTCTCAGAGAGTTCTCTAATTTCAAAAATTTTGAGAGGAAAAATCCATAAAAGTACAGACTGTCGTTGCATTTCCAGTTTCAAAATGCTCCTCATATTTCTTAAACTGTTCAAATTGTGAAAACTATTTATTTTATAATTTTCCGTACCTGTGTGCAATTAAGGACTAGAAAAAACTTATTTATTATTGCATGAAGCAAATTTTTACAGAGAATTCCTTCGTCATACAAATATTTTGTCTTCAGTTAGCAAAATAATCAGAATTTCAGTCTAAATAAGAATATCTGATTATTTGCATAGGCATTTAACTAAATGCCCGATTTGACTATTTGCCTACGACGGATATACATTTGATGCATCACGAGATTCAAAAATAAATACGAAATAAGGTTACACGTAGGTACACCTTCATATCTACGTAGACTCAATGGCTGCTACAGGTTGCTGTACGCCTTAAAGATTAGAAGCCAAATAATTAGCAGAAAATAAAAGGAAACTACGTTGAAATGCTCTCCTTCCTCCAGCCCTTTTCCTACAGCTGAAGCGGCCTGTCCAATCCCCGGAGTCAATAGCAACTATTCGTGGTCGAACGTAAGCTATGTTGCGTGGATGAAAATTGAAGGCACTCAAGCTTCCCAAATGACGTGCCGCGCCGTTCATCGTTGCAGTGGCGTGGCGTGCTTTGCGATACATCGATTATTAATGCCATTTAAACCTATGGTAAAGAATCGATTATTAAGATGTTCGCTGCAAACACCCTGTCTATCGATCCTTTTCCATAGGTTTAAATGGCATAATAATCGATATATCGCAAAGCACGCCACGCCACTGCATCGTAGATGCGGAAGATTCTGTAGCAAAACGCTGAGCAAAAAATGCTGGACAGCCAACGCCGACCCTACATTGCTTTTTTGCCCACAGAACTTTCCACAGCTTGCGCTTTCTCGATAATAATGCATCTGCCTGTCTCAGATCGGACCGTCATAAATCGAGAATGCGTGTTTCACTGGCACAGACGATCGAGCAGTGATAAATGACAGGGACAACGGAGTAAAAAAAGGCAGAGTATTCTCACGCATCCGTGGCAAAGTTATGTGTCATGCTGATGGTAGCACGAGAATTTGTAGGCGCGAGTCTCAGCAGCTGCTGATGTAAAACGTAGTTTCTTCGGCGAGGCAGTCAAACACGTCAGGAGACTAAAAATTGACTCTCGAGGATCCATTTTTTATTTTTTTTAAAAAAAAAAAATACTTGTCACTTCGAATTTAGGAGCATGCGATCCATGATACACGGTTGTTAAAGAAATTTGTTGAGATCAAAAATTATTTTGTCAGACATGAAAAGGTCTGCTTAAGCCTGATTGTAATACTGTAAATTGGACGATTCAAAATTTTAGACCGTAAGCGCTAAAAATGAATGAATGAATTTTGAGAATGCGCATGGATATGTGTAAAACTTAATAAAGCTAGCAAGAGTCAATTTTGAAACAAAATGTTAAATCATGTCTCTCGCAATTTTCAACCGAAAACTGAATCGTGGGGAGAAAGGAATTTCAAAATGTCACATTGATATCATAAGAGCACATTTATGCTCCTCAACCATGTGAAACATTTTTGTGAGAAAAAAGGGATACTTGAAATAGTGATTGTCTTCACTCTTATTACGAAGGAAATATTCTGCAGATTTGTAGAAGAGCGGCAGAAAAAAGGGAGTAGGATACAAAGAGAAAAAATGGTTATTGTTAGATTCTTTCCTTGTGTATAAGATTTAAGTAAGTATTTAAGAATAAAAATGTCCGGCTGAAAGTTTGTAACTTTTAAGGCATTAAAGAAGGTAACTATTTGATCTTAAAGACTTACATTCTCGGCATTTGCTTCACAGTTTAATAGAAAAGTTTCCTAGATTAGCAACCTGTGCTGTCCCAAAGGGCTGCCATGAGCGAAAGAGAATGGCAAAGGGGAATTTTACAATGAACTCCAGAANTTCAAGAGTATCTTAACAATGGTTTTAGATAAATTGCACAGTAAGTAGATTTTAATTAATGTATCCATACACAGAAAAATGGAACTGAGGAGCATAATTCTCTTGAGAACACTTGAGGACTTGGGGTATGAAAAGGACAATTCTCAGTTTCATTGATCCAAAATTACGTTTTACAATTTTACTCTTGACTGGAAAAAATACTCAAAAAGAGATGACAATCCAAGTGAGTATTCTCCATATTTTAACAGCATCTTTGACACGAGTCAAAAGTTTAATGATCCAGTATTTTCCTCACTAAAAAGAAATTGTTGGTAGAGTTTATATAACTTTGTGACAGTGAAGTGCCCATTTCATCCCAAGTCCTTAATTAGTGTCAGATTGAGTCGGATTCTTTAAAGAAACCACACTGAAAAAACTACTGAAAAGAGCAGCGTATATTAGGCCAAGTAAAAGAAATGGGTTCTTTTATACTGTTAAACAGCATGGAATTGCATTACAATTCAAACATTAGATACATAGCTTCTTTCCAAAACTCAGTTTTTTGAAGGGCGATTTTCTCAGACCATCCTGTTTCCTGCTTAATTTAACATATTTTGATGATTTTACTGCTAAAATATTCTTGAAACACTCTTGTATGCAATATCTCTCTTAAATTGCACTACTAAATTACTCTTTGGCACCGGGGTCCCCTTTCCATTGACAGTAAAAAATGAATGTAGTAGTCTCCTCGCGAATTTGTGCTGTCATGAATACATATTTGGTAGGAGAATGAATGAAGGAGTCGATTAGATTCAAAATTTGATTCATTTTAAGGAATAATGAGATCATTCATAGGTGACAAACCAATTTTTGACAGGTAAATTCTCATTCCAGGTATGTACATAGAAGTGTTTGAGGTACGATAGACAGCAAATATTAGTCCAAAAGAATCCCCAAAACATTAATTCACTTCTACTACTCCTAATATTAATAGACTTAAGAATTTGTACATTTAAAAAAAAAATAAAACTTCAAACATTGTTCATTATAAAAAAGCTCACTAACATTCCAGGAAAAGGCTTTTCTCTTAAAGAAAAATGTTCTGTTGTACATAGAGAGCCAGAAGTGTACTGAGGTAGTGCCTAAAATTGTGCAGCTCTATTTCTTTTTTACAAAAAAAAAAAAAAAAAATAATAATAATAACACCGCTGCCAGCAAAAGGAAGCTGCTTCGGCCTTTTGACATTGCCAAATTCCTTTAGATAAGATACGAATTTTCTGAGCAGCTCATTGATATTTTTTTTCTGCTTTCACAAACAATTTTTCTCAAAATTTTATCAGAAGCCTCTGAAAATTTCACTGCAAAATATTTATGACTTGCGCCACAAACATATTTCATTAAGGGAAATTTTGGCTACCTTTAAATGTTCATACAGCCAGTTTTTTTTATTCTTTTGCGTGGCAGAGTAAACCACTATGCACAGTAAGAATGAAAGACCAATCCAGACATGTGTCCAATGTTGGAAATCTATGTGGAGTGTAAACGGCACATTTAAAATTCTAAAATCAAATTACAAGTTCGAAAAAAGCATGGATGATGTACATTAGATTTTGGCAATTCAAACTTCTTGCAATCTTTCAAAAAGAAAAACGAAATCAAAGTAGATTAAACTGACCATTGAATTTTATGCATTCTTTAAATGCACAAAAAAATTCAGCATACTGAGAAACTAAATCTCAACGTCAAAAACGATAATCCCAAAATTTCAATCACTTCATGTACTGAAACATTTTTGCTTTAGTGGGCTATTTTATTGTTATTCCTATGTATCTGTCGCAGGCAAATAGTAAAATCAGGCATTTTGTCAAATGCCTAGGCAAATAGTCAAATATTCTACCTTAGTTTACAATTTTGATTATTTTCCTAACTTTACACGAAAGAGTTCATTGCTCTTGTGAGAAAAAATTATCAGTAAAAATTTGCATCACACAATAGTATTTTAAACAATTTTTAGCTTCTAAGCAGCCATTTATCTTGAAATTTTCAGCATGTCATAAAATTCAGAATTTTCGGAATTTCAACATTTGAAAATATGAGAAGCAATTGGAGAGGAAGAGACAAAAAGAGTTCGTAGGTTTGATGAGTTATTCTTCCACAAATATTGAAAAATTATGAGCTCTTCGCAATGAATTCACAAAATTGTGTAAACCGTCAAAATTTAACTATCTGCCTAGACATTTGACAAAATGCCTGATTTCACTATTTGCCTGTGACATATCGACAGTTATTAAGTTGACTTTTTCTTTTTTCGTAAGAATCCACATGAATGGATGATTTTTGGGCTTGGTTTGTTTTTTTCTGTTAGGTGGTGCACAATACCATTACATTAGGTGTATATGGTTAGCAACTCGCACGTAATGATACAATTTTGGATGAGGTATGTGAAAGACGAGATGATATTTATCTTGAACTTAATTGACTCATGTAACTTTGATTACACTTAGGTAAAAAAGTAATACGTACAGTTACTCAACAATCATTTCTGAATCGGATTTCTTGTCAAGTAAATCTAAATCATCATCGTCAAATGCATCATAAGAATTATCTAGAATATTATCTTTATCAGCTTTTAAGATTGCTTCTAATTGATGTATCGATGAAATCATGACATGGAATTGTTTCCGCCGCATTTCGATCCTTTTGTCTACAGTTGCTTCAGTTTCCTGAAAAAAAGAATAAAAATTGCAATTACATTGTGAATTTCAAAAGATAAGAGCTTTCTTCAGTAAACCTCATTATCACCAGGCTACATTCTACGTCCGCATGTCCCACAATAGGAACTAGTTATGACACAAACAAATCGGAATGCTATCTGTCAAGAAGTGTCTAGGGTCGTAGATTCTACTCAATAGATGGAGCAACAAAAAAAACCTCCTAGTAGAAATTGTTGAGAAATGGCCAAACCCTTACAAGGAGGATACGGCTTTTCTGAATGCAGATGGTGCATTTATGTAGGAAAGAGTTAAACTGATTAAAATTTAAATTTGCCAGTCTTCAATCAGAATCAGTTTAACTATCTAACTAAATTACTAAATTAAAACGAGGGATTGCAGTACCTGGAAAACGCAAAAGAGAAAAATATACATTTGTTGATAAATGAGGAAACTGCATACCTCCATTGCAATGTCTTAAAATCTCAGACTGTGTTTAATTTTCTTCTAAGAAAATTACTCAAAATGATTTCTGGCAATTTTGTGTCAATTATAGGGATGGGTGACGAAAATTTGTGGACAAAATTAGAAAAAACTGTAAGATGGTTTTCCTTTAAAAAAAAGTGAAACAAGAGCCAAGACAATGTTGCAATCTGAGGTACGCAAGTTCCGATTTTGGCCACGGATATACATGCTGCTACTTTCATTTTCAATTTAGTTACAGAATCTACTCTTGGTCCTAGGCAAATGCCTGCTGTGCTTACAGTTAGCTCTGTGCATACAACAAACTCTATCACAAGGGTCAGATTGTCACAGCACTATCCTTAAACATTGTAAATGCTGGTGCTGTCAACTAAGATATCTAGTGCTGTCACTGTGACATCTATGCTTTTGTGAAAAATTATGAGGAAACAAACTTGAACATATGAATTTCAATTTATTTTTTCCCTTAAGGGACAAGAGCCGAAGTACTAAAAAAGTACAAAAGTTTAAATCAAAGAGGGTACATACCTTGAGAGAAATCAATTCTTTCTCAATCTGTTTTAATTTCTCTGTAGTTTCTAGTCTGTCTGGATGCTGCTTGATTATTTCAGCTAGAATGTCGTACTCCATCCTATTTTTTCTGATCAGTTTTCCCGATTCTAAATCCTTCTTTGTCTTCTCCATTTCTTTTTTCGTTTCCTCTATTTTCTGTTCAATTTCTTTGGAAATGTGTTCATAGTTTTCTAGTTCCCTGGTGCTCATTTCTGCTACCAGTCGTGACTTTTTGAAAGTATGTTCACAAAGGAGCATCAATGATAGGAGTCTGTTCTTCATTTTTTCGCTGTGGACCAGATCAAAGGCTAAATTTAATAGATAGACATAGCAATAAATGTCCTGAAAATCCATTTCAAAAATTCCAAGAAATAACTAATAAATTAATTGTAACATAAATTACCTACACTGAATTTTCAGTTGAATTTGATGCATTTGGCTAGCAACAAAATGTGTCAAGAAGACTTTTGGAAGAATATGGAGGATAATACTAATTTTCAGATTTATAAGTCCATAAAAGAAGATATCCATGGAAATAGAGACCTTAAAGCCAATATTTGGGTTTTTTGAGGTACATAATTTGATAGTTTTGCCATTGATATTTCGTAACTTGGTAATAAAAATGTATGGTAGTCGAAGCTTACTTATTTTCTACTGATGTATCCGGCTGATCACACCACTTCATGAAAGACTTTAATAGGACGTTCAGCCTGCGATCATCTCCTGTTCCATCTCCATCAATCAAGAGACGGCGACGGATCACATCCTCTGGAAAAACAAAGCATTGATTAGTTCACTTCAGTTCATTCAGAGGACCGTAAATAATAAGTCTGAACTCGGAGGGTCATAAGAAATTGGGACTGATTGCTGAGGAATTGATCACTGACTGGAAACTGCATGAACAAATCGTTTTGAGTAGCGGGACTTTTCCCTGTGTAAAATTAGAGGTTAGGTAGATGATAATAAATTGCCAAAGAGTAATGAAAATCTGTATACCAACGTTGTAAGTCGGTAATCACATAATTCGGGTTGCGATTTCCAGTCATACTTTATTTTTTAGACGGAAAACTACTCAAAGGCAATTCTTTAAAGCTGCCGTGATTTTTCTTCATTGTGCAAAAAAAATTCTGCAAAAACTTCAAGTAATGATGTCAATTTATTCTCCTATAAAAAGATAACATAGAGGCGGAGATTTTCAGACACCGCAAACGAGATATAAGATTGCAAACTTGCGCTGTCGATACGTTTCAAAGCTAACAATGTAACTTAAAATTATTGAATACTATTGAACAGAAAACAAGTACACAGAATACTTCTGCTAGTACTCACTGTTTGTTTTTTTCTACTAGTGAGGCTGATGTAGCAAAAAGAAACAAAAAACTTCAGATGACAGTTTTATGTTGAAGGTGATAGCATTATCAGCGACTAACTTGTAAAAGCGACTAACAATAAAAGAGTTCTCTATCTTGAGAAGCTGAATGACCTCTCAAATGCTGAGCTATGATTAAGCTGCGTAGTGCATCACTGGCAGCGGAGCGATTCAGAAGCATTGATTGTGATTTTCCTTGTAAATGTTCTATACTTTCAGTACTCATTTGATTAGCATAAAAATTATTAATGTGTATGTTTGTTCCATTTACAGGAAACAACTAAGGAAGTTGCGTAATCTTGGCAGCATATCCAAGCTCCGACATACATGTCGCAGAAAACTCCACAATTAATAATAGCTGCAACTACTGTGGAGTAGTGCATCAGATTCTGCACACAGGAGTACATAATACACATAAAGGGGACACCAGCTTCCCTAACGGAACTTTCAAACAGATCTTAGAGTCGCTTCATAGGATCAGAGCTATCGGCGCTGGCTATCTGCAGCTGTTTGAGGACACGACTGGACATTTATGATGGAGCTAATTCAGCGGGTTGACGAGCCGATTAAATGGATTTTGAGAATTCAGCCTGGACTGATCCTTGCTCTGACTTTCGCGTTGAGAATGCACATCATGAGAAGCCCTAAGGAAATCACAAATTTGGGGACATGGAAATTATTAAGTTTTCGAAAGTAGATAGCTACGCAGACAAAGAGAATATAGTGAAATGTAAGACATCTTACCATCTGCCATTATGTGATGTGAATCAGACAAAAAAATAAATTAAATCAGAGTCGGAACCTGAGTCCCTTCGTCCCTTCAGAGCGTGTAGAGAATATTTTCACTCAAACAAGTTCACACAAGATTTAGGAAAGCATAACAAGTTGCTGAGTATACCACAGGTCCAATGAAAATATGCAAAAACACGTAATCAGATCATCAAAGCTGCTTCGATCACAAAGTGTTGTTATTGTAAGGAATGATGATTTCTGATTAATAACCTCAAAACCGGCGGCTTTCTGTTTTCCTGTTTTCTCCAGCAGAGGTTGCCAGCTTGCCAAGCATCATTCAGAGACAAATCGTTCTTTTGCCGTACCCGGTTCATTCCGTTTGTTCCAAGGCGGATAAAGAATCCTTTATCCGCCTTGCGTTTGTTCCGCATTTTAAAAATAGGAATTTTACGGCAAATTTTGAACCAGGCGACCGGTTGCAATATTGGTGTGACCTTGAACCTTGAATGACACCTTTGTGCCACGCGCGCCGCTGACCTATGCGATTCCGTACTTCCGCCGGCCGGCGCTTAAATTCCTTTTCATTCTTCTTCATCCGACTCAGTTCCCGTATAAGGAGGACCACCCACGTGGAACTCGCCAAATCCTTACCTCTTGATGAAGCACTTTCCCACGCTCGATTTAGACGTTTGATACGAGAATCTTCCCTGATTTTTAACGAGGAACACGAATCTGAGGTCAGATGATGAGAATGTAGCACTAAAATTCAAGTAGCTGAATAAAGCCAGGAAATATAAGTAGAACACTACTTAGATTTCTCCAATGTTTTGTTTTTATTTTTTTTTAAGAGTTTTCTGTACCTCCTAAGACTGTAATTTCTACGATGAAGGGAAAGGGGGGGGGGG